>JASANE010018505.1:0-24607 GCA_030248225.1 Trileptium ribeirensis | reverse complement strand
GAATTGAACATGGAATTGGTGTGACAAAAACGGCCACATTTGGCTCAGTCAGACTTTTATAAGCCGTCCTATCAGTTATCTAAGTAGCTGGAGCTATGCCCGCAAATTGTCTATAGGACTGATCTCTTTTCGTTATGGCTTTACGGAGAGCCGTGCTGGTGACTCACGTCTCCATGGAAGACCCAAATAGGGGTCGCAGCTGCAAGTTTTTTTAATGTTTTAGTTTATTCAAAAACGGCCTTCCGCATTTGTGAAAATGGTCCAAAATAAGGCTACGCTGTCATGCGCCACCAATATTTCACGCTATGATAATTTGTCGTCAAATTTCCATTCATCGTTGTATTTTCCCTGTCCACCCAAAAATTTCGGGGTCGCCGATAGGTTTGGTTAAATAGGAGCCGTACTTCCTTACGGCTATCCTGGGAACATGGATTGTGGAAACAGTACATAATGTAATGCCAGGATTATGCATGTATTTGATTAGCTAAAAAGTGCCATACTGAACTAACCAGGTTCTTATACCTCGTCTAAACACCTATCAATCTGACAAATCAGTATAGTCTTAATTGCGATTCAAAAAATCCAGTATATTCTAGATGAAACTTAAATATAAATTTTGTATTTTGGGATACAGTAATTCATATCTGTAATATTTATATAACATATGTTTTCAGGTAGCTATCTACTAACTTAATGTTTAACCTATAATATAGTTAGGTTTTAATACGACAAATTTGTTATCTACTCGTCCGAAATTATGCCTGTGCCAAGCGGCCACGGGCACCCTACCGGTCCAACGTGTTGGAATAAAATTAAGTATGGTTTTGCAATGGGATTTTGCGTCGGTTTGGCGTCTGGATCAATATTCGGCGGCTTTATGATGCTTAGGTGCGTTTGTACGTTTTAGTTGGTTAAAATGTTTTTCTTTGGAAGCTTTTATGTTTCACAGTATATGTGGAATGTAATATCTTTATTTAGAGGATGAATGCAGTGTTCTCTCTCTGCTCCAACACTGTCCTTACTCAAACGAACTCATGAATATATCAATACCGAACTCGCCTTATAAATTATCGTAGTGAACGATAAGGTGGATTCACCACCGCCAGCGCCCAGGCCTCCATGTGAATAAAAACTTACAGTTATATAAAATATGCTTCTCCATTCACTGAAAATTTTGTTTGTAGGAAGCCAAAGGAATGAACCAGTGGTAGTGCCTCCTGCAAACTATCAATGTTATACTTGTAGTTCCTCAGTCGGAGTTATGGAAATTCAAAGTACCTGGGGAACACTAAAGTATGTACTTAACTATCAGAGGAACGTCAAAATTAGTTTTAATGGACATCGGTTTATTTGTAGGCCTTTAAATCTAAAACATTTCCAAATTCAGGGTTTTTAATTGAAAAAGCTATAATAGGCTAATAAATCGCCTCAGACACTGTGGAAAATTGTCTCTTTAGAAGTAAAAAGCAGTTGTTTAACTCGGTAAAACTTTTAGATTTCGAATGGAATTTAGAAAGAAATCTGGTTAAGTCAATTTTTGTCTAAAATTGGGGTGGTTTAGCATGGCAGTCAATTTTAAAATTGGGGTGGTTTAGCATGGCAGTCAATTTTGTCAGAGTATATTGAACCATGGTAGCCGAAAATTTTGCAGTCGCCACGAATTGGGGCTGGAACCCGTTTCTTTTGATTAAACCGAAAGCATCCAAGTCGGTATATGTATAGTAGCCAATTTGTTGAGAAACCCTTATATACAAAATTAATCTATAATTGAATTAGCGAGCGAGTGGAACGAGAATTTTCAATTTTGGCTCTGGAGGGGGAGTTGAGGAGGTCCTGTCTGTGTGTGTGTCTGTCGCACCTGGATATCGATAATGGTTGGGCGGATTTTGATGCAATATAGCTCATTCGAACCGCAGTGGTGATTTCGGTGTAGTGACGGAGCCCGATTTTTGATTTTTTCCCGTGGGAAAAGTTATGGGGCAAAATGACGTCATTTTGGCCAATTTGTCGGGCACCCCTCCAGTTTGTGCGACTTTTCTCAATATGTGAACGAGGTATCCGCAAACGAATAGGCCTATTCCATGTAGCTTTACGATATATAGCGCACCTTCCATGATATATAACAGGTTTTTAAACTACTTCCCAATCTGGAGTCTATAAGCTAATAGTTGGCGCCAAATTGCATATTTGGTGAAAAGTCGTGGGAAATGCACCTAAATGTGTGCTTATTGTTGGTTTTAGTGTGGGATATGAGGTTTTCTGGGCCAACAAGCTGATTGCGAGTGTCAAAAATATTGTGTGGCTAATATTTTTCACACTTCTACTTCATACTTGGTATGAAGAATGACATTTTTCTCAAGTGTCGGTTTGAATTCTTTAGCGTTCTTTTCACGGTTAATTTAGGGTTTTATTGAATTATTAAATTGTTAGTTCATTGCTTTGTACTCGTTGTATGATGTTTTGTCTACTGCATACGTTGGCTATCAAAAGAGGCGGGCGTAACTATGACTCATCACACACGGTTTATATAATGCTGCACGTGCGTACTGTGTGTAGGCTTTGTTTGTGTGTGCTTTCTACAACAGACTTCGGGGGGATTGTTCTCACCACTCGAATTCTGGCTCGCAAGCGAGCTTTACTAGTATGTAAATTGTCGACGAATAATTAGACATGTAAAATATTAGTTATTGCTAAAGCATTGTTATGACGATTATTTTTACCATTATTTTATGTTACAGGAGCGGACTTAGAGGGCGACAGTTAGTACAACAAGTTGGAAAAACAGCGCTACAAGGCGGACTTACTTTCGGTGCTTTTATGGCAATCGGAACGGGAATTCGATGCTAGTAGCCAATGTCTACGTAACCGGCATAGAGAGGTCTCACAGAACGTTGCGCCTCATTCTGTTAAGAGTAGCTTGTCCTTCGAAATAGTGTTATAATGTATTTTCGTCTTTGTTATTATATTGTAAGAAATGATAAAGGCGTTAATTAAATACACTGCCACCAAGCAATGTTAAGCCGTAATATGTACTGTGTAACAGTAAGAATATAAAACATTGAATTAATGTTTGACTGGTTGTAGTCAACGTCTAGAAATTTGAACATTTTAGATTATATTAATATCATTTGTCACTATGTCTTATATTTTATATGAAGGGTTAGCAGCTGTTAAACTAAATCAGTTAAGTCGTACTGAAAATTTACATAATATTCTATAATGCTTACATAGGTAATAGGTTTATTTAACTTAATGTCGCACTATCATTATGACCGTTCTTCTGCTTAGCGTTTCATTTTTATTTTAAGGACTATACACGCAGCATGAGTTATGACAATAATTATCGGAGGTTGCGCTGTCATTACTGTGTTAGCAGTTCGCTACTAGATAAAGATAACTGTTGTTGATCACGTGCTAGCAATCGTCGGTGGTTTCCATATTCTTGATAAGATATATTTTGCTCCATATGCGTTCTGATATTACAAAAAGACTTTGTAACACTCTGTTCTCGGACGGGCATTTTTGCGGTGCTTTGACCACATTATCTTAAGCGAAGGAGCATGAATAGACCCAGTGTCTAACTTTTATACAAATTTTAATCATTCAGCGTTCTTGGTTAAACTGTTTCGCGGAGTTTCGTTGTTTGAAGAATGAACAGCGAGAGCATACGGCTCAACCATGATCCTTTCGAAAGAAAGTTGGATCGACTTATTTTTATATCTCGATCACAGCTTGAAACATGTTATACCCCTGCTCGCTCGGTGGAACGGTATTTGTGGTAGGTGGTGTATTCATGAGCAAGTCAATATGTATGTATATACTCTATCAAGTATGTAGACCATATCCTTCTAATACCGACTTTTGACAAAGCATTTTGGTGCTGATAATTTTAAAGTTGTAGAACTTATATCTTCAAAAAATTTATGCGAATTTATGAGCGTTATAACCTGATAAATCCCGGAAGTCATGTATTCCGTGTTTCAAAATATATTGTTTAAGCCCCGTGACACATTGTGTAAATTGACATGGCGTAAGAATGGTGCTCATTTTATTTAAGTCTTATCATGGGGCATCGATAATTTGTGGTTGAGCATTATGTTAGTACTGTTAAGGGCATTGAAAAAGACTCATTTTCAAACGTTTGTTTGACACAACGTGGAAAAGAATGTGAGCAATAATAAGCCAACCAGTCGATTTTGTATATGTAATATTATTTTTATAGTCATGCGCTACGAGTAGACTTAACCTGTGCCCACTCGCTATCCTATTTTGCTAACAATGGACGCGGATGTGACATCGGGTTATACAAAATTAATTGGCCAATGGGCGCAGGTTAAGTTTTTTTACCACGCATTACTTTTGGCCTCTTCACAGTATTGAAGCATTACCATGGGGCGCATTGAACTATTCGGCATTCAGCTCCAATTTAGAAATAACAGGGGGATTAACTGAGGTTAGCTGGGAAACTGTGCCCTCTCACAGCTTAAATAGTGTCTTTACTGCATTTTATCTTGTTTTCCGAAATTTAACAACATACGTCATTGTTTTTTGCTTCTTTATTATTCATCAACAGAAAATGCGTATTTCAGCACGCCGCGCTTAATTTTAATAAGGATTTTGCGATGAATAGTCAAAATAATAGCAGCAGTGTAGATATGTTTTGTTTTATACAACAGTAGTTTTTGGTTAGAGCAGTTACCTTTTTGGTCGCCCATAAATACCTACGGGCTACAGCTGGGCGAAGCCAAAATTTACCGATTTTGTATCGTGGAAATCTTGAGAGTGCCGCTTTGGTGTGATTAGTTGATTCTTTCATTGAAATGTTATCATGGAACGAAGATACCGTACGTATTATAAAAAAATTCTACCACATCTACCGTTTGTTTGGTTTTTGTTTTTACACACTCTCTATAGTTGTGCAGCGGTTTTGTTTTTATTTTATTTTTACCACAATTTGCACAATGTGTATTATAAGAAACATTAAATAATAATCAAATTTAAAAATAGCGCTCTTTCAGAATTTTCAACGGGTGATAGCAATTATGCGTAAGGGAAAAATTATCAGTATTCAACAAGAAGAGATTATGCTAATGTATCAACAGGTAATAAACCTACTGCAATAATTTAGAATTTTAAGCTGTAGTTGTATACGTGATTAAAACTAGAATGATAGTGTACCAATTTTTATCGCTGAAACTCATTGCATTTATCATATGCACTTTATTGCATTATTATCATATTATGATTTTCGACAAAATAACATTATTTGCATAATGCTCGTTTCACAACACGACTGCTTCGTTTTGATACAGTTTTCCAGTCTAATTTTCAGTGAGTCATTTCTAAAATTGCAATTAATTTCAGCTTATTTCTAAATTATATACCGTTTAGCAAAATAACATAGCGCAATCATAATACATCATTTACCTTAAGATGCGTGCACCTAGGGCCAAATTCATTCACAGAACAAATTTGGACACCTGACAGAAAGGTGTAGCCAAGTCCGGTCTTCATACATAAAATAAATAGCTAAGCTTTTGCTAGTATTTATATATTTACTAGCCGTGAATGGCTATGTGCCAGGCTTTGATAGCCGCGACGGACTATTGAAAGAATATATTACGTTCAGTTTAGCAGGTTGTATTCAGAGTAAATAATCAGCTCTAGACCCCCAAAAAGGCAAGTACTTAAAGTAATTCGCATACCTAGTAGCTTTGTAAGCTACGGTATCTCTTACATGAAAATTATGCTATTGTAGCTGGAATGATGTTTTAAGACAATGCAATCATATGTGTCACCAATTTACATTTTTCCTGATTTTCCATTGCCATATATTTCTCGTTATTAGGGCCGGTTCCGATCGTTGCGACAGCTTTTCAGCCATGCTTCTCGCTATTAGCTAAATATACTTGTAGTGCCAGGCTCGGCCTAAGAAAACGTCACAATTGCTAATCGCGGCCAGACAAGCTTCGCCTTAGAGCCGTGACAGACTGTGACAAACCCCGACTCTGCTGCACACATCTTAAGGTAAATAACGTATACAGCGTTATTAAGGGCAAGATTAGACAGTATATAAGCGACTGGATTTTAAATAGAAGTGCGGAACATTATTCATCAAAACATCTGTGGTCCCATTGAACGATTTGCAGTAGTTACATATAAAAATTATTGACAGTCATTTTCTACATTTGGTGCTACTGTTTGCAATATTCTAGAACTCTGATTGTAGTGAGTAAAACTAGCAAAGCGAAGAATTGTTCTTAGAGCCGTGAAATTGTGAAGTTTGACAGTGTCTGTCATTGGGTTTTTTGAAGTGACATGCATAACTGGGCGGGTTGATTCGCACGATAAATGGCTTGGAAGCTTGAAAATTTTATTTGTACCCTTTAGTGAGGCGGGAAGCCCGATTGTAACATCTTCCCTCGGGAAAGCGGAGCAAACCCCAAAAACCACGTTACATATCGTAACCCGACAACTCGTGTAGATATCTGAATTAAATCGGGTTGTTTTGTAGAGTAAATAAGTTTCTATAACACCGCATATAATGCTTTGCTAGGCATTTCTTTTAGAATGTAGAATTTGGGCCAAAACTGGGTATTAAATGGGCAAATGAGATAAAAAAATACACGAAACGGCGATATATTCTTAACCGTACGAGCTATATAGGTGATTTTTGTCTCATTTTGTTGAGAAATTTATCCTCTATGTACTTTCATATTATGGACACAGTAAACGGATATATCTTCTCACCTATTCAACCGGAATGGCTAATAGTCGACTCCCTATTTTTATTGATGCTCACATCAGCTGCGTACGTCTCTCTAAATTACATATGTAACAGGCGTGATGCTGCCGCTCTACGCAACTTCCAAACGCAGTGCCCATACGACCCCAGCTGTCGCACCTAGAGCGCGGACCTAGCATAATCATTCGCGTTTAGACCTCAGAAGCTACGGAGCTTAGCAAACTGCTAGAACGCTTCGCGGCAGGTGTTCGGGTCCGGCGGATTGGTTGCGCACTTCATCTACGTGGTGCTACCCTTGAGGTCTCCAGAGAGGTTGGTCTCATTCACCTACTCGCAAACCAAAGAGATTATACCGCAGTTTCCTACAACAATCTCATCTGGAAGTGTAATCGATAGCTGCTCAAATACATCGTTGGGGGTTCTTCGAATACAATTTATAGCCACATTGGCCCTGGACCACAATCCCTGAACGCTTAACGTTAGATCGTTTCGGTTTACAAAGTTTCATGGGTAGCTCCCGCATTTTCATCGACAGCGTTGGACCTTTGGAGCTATCGCACAGGTTGATTCGAAACACGCTGAGGCTAGTACCTTTCGACGGCAAGCCTAAGCGCAGTTCGTCGACTGGGGCGACGATTGCAAACCCTGTCGTACATCATGTCGCTTCATATGTCATCAATCAACACAGGAACACAGCGGGTTTTTAGCAGTGATTTATTGAGAAGCAAATGGGATACATCTTTAGTACTGGTCAACACGGCAAAACAATACATTCAATAGCATCAGTGCCAACAACTACATTCCATACAGCACAAGGACAAAATCCCACGCAAGTACTTGGGGTTAAGGCAAAATGAGGGTAATAGCCTCTTTAATCGAACGTACACAGCCGTAAGTTAGTTCGATAACGCTCAGTCTTCACCAATATTCGATTCGAAGGACGGCTGGGTTCAGCATAGTAAAAACACAGGGAAAGATAGCGCATGAGAACGCTGTACCATACGGGTAGCAGGCCGCCAGAAGCTAACTGATAGCTCAATGCCAAATTCCGGCTCAGGTATGCTGAAGGATGAGGAAACGTAACTACCAAACCATACGTATATACGTTAATATATTAATATATCCTCTGTCTAAGCTCAGTGGTTTGATTTCTGCCGTTTTCTTGATTTACACTCGTGAACCACGGCGCGTCAAAGGGGTACGCAGTGTGGACATCCTAATTGAACTCGAAGGTCGGGGCCGATTTCCAACCTCCTAAGATTTCCTAGAATTATTATTTCTTACAAAGAGTTATCTCCAACGTTTGAACACAATGCCTATCTTTCCAAACGTGAGGAAATAAATACTTAGTGTTATAAGATAATCTTGTACTATATTGGATATTATGAAGCTGCTGGATCGAGCCTGATCCAGGGAAGATCACAAAAAATGAGTATATATCTTAAATTTTAAAGTTTCCTAGTGACCTAGAGTGTAGAGCACTCGACGAGCTTAATTTCTGAGTCGTCATTTCTGATATGGGGCTTTCCGCCTCTCAAGGGTAACGTTAATATGCAAATTAATAATGTCTAAAATCCTAAAGTCTCAAAACGTTAGTCCAATACTAATTTCATTCTGTCCCAAAGAAACAGGGATGAAAGTATATATTTTACGGATAAAATGACCTGAAATTGATAGGTCTTCACAATAGTTAGCCTGGGTCCTAGGGCTCATTTCTGAATGAAACGACAGTGACGTCGCTGCGTCGCATCTTGAAAAGAGTTTATATTTTCTGTCGCTATCTAAGGTTCGTACTACATAACAGTAGAGTCCCCATATACCTACAGATAATATTATTGCGTTAGATCACGACTATAGTACAATTTAGTGGTCTAACTTAGGAAATTTACTCGAAAATATGATTATATATTAAATACCAAGTTTACTGGGTTTGAACTTTAGTTTTAACTGAAGCGAAAGTTTCTATCTTGCTAACTGGCAAGAAGTACTCGAAAAGCAAGTATTAGGGGAAATTCTGTGGTAATACGTGTGACCGTAGTAAATCTGATAATTTGACCCTAATACGAGTTACGAAGAGTAGTACGTTTCACTACTATTGTAAGTACCTTACAACAAGTCCGTTCCTCACGGTCTATTTTTCGCAGCGTTGCATAAGCCTTATCAAATAACTTCTTATTGAAGATTACCAATAATTTTAATAACTTAAGTCCCTTAACTCCGTAAACTAAGAAGTATGTGTCCTTATAATCTAAATAATTTCGGGGTTCACGAGCGTACTGTATACACATTTTATTCCAACTTCATAAAGAAGGATCTTTGCACTACCGCTATATTGACAGTCCAGTGCGGATGCACTATACATGGGTTATTAAAATAAAGTCCGGCTCGTCCTATATGTATTTTAAATAGACTTAATGATTAATAGACTTATTTTTATCCTTGATCAGAAACGAGGAGAACCACGGTTAAACCCGCAAGTAGACCACTACCGAGGCAATGACCCACTATGGGGCTGTCCCAAATTCCACAGGGTTAGCCGGGTTTTAAGGCTTACCGTACTTACAGAGCAATGGCGGCGCAAACCTAAAAATTTAATTTTCATGGGATTGTACCAGCCTTTTCCTGTGGATATTTGCACAGAGGTTGACCTCGACCTATATTTCTAACTTCTGAGGATCAGACCTATTCAAAAACTTTGGGTCTGGTTAAGTCCGGACAACTCCTACATAACATCTTACAATGCTGCTAAAATTTTGTACATCTCTGTCCTATCCTTAAATTGTCAATGTGCAGATCCGTTGATAAGCGGATTGAGTAAAAGTGTCTGTGGAAACCATAAGTAAAACATAATAAAATTCTTAAAATCAAAGATCATCGTTTTGTATTGATTTCAGATATGCTTCTAGAAAAATCATTATTTAACCTCGCTCGACTCAGGATCAGTTCCTAGCTCCTAATTCGTCTCATGGAACCGTTAATTTCCGCAAGTGTCGCGTTTATTTTAGGCCTTAACTCTCGACCGAGGTGAAACAGAAAGACCTCGGCTAGAGTGGGAAAATCTCAGTCCCCCGGTTAAACTGAGACGTCGCACGGATTCAAGAGGCCTCGACGGGAGGTCAATCAAAAAAAGAGGATTATTAGCAAGACGATGATTCTAGCGCAATAACCTTCCTATACATGTGAAACGATATGGCTCCAACATCCGCCTAAACCTAACGCCCCACTTACATACCGATCTATACCATGGCGTTCTCCATCGTCCATCCGACGTTTATGAGCGAAACTGCGCGGGCCAAAATCGTGAAACAAACTGACACAGATTCGCCATATGAAACAAGTGTCGGTTCCGGACAGTAAAGCTGTTCGAACTTCGCGCTGCCGAACGCTTGGATAGTTGGCGGGGTCATCTTAAGTTTACTCACGCATAAGCACTTTTCTATGTACACAAAACAATGCCTTAGTGAATTGTGTTCGAAATAAATTTTGGACATGTTCACTAATTACTGCTGTTGTTTATATCTCGTCTAATTTACTAAAGGTTGCTTTGTGATAAAAAATTCAATTCGATTGAGCGGTAGTGTTGTGGTTGGCATTGCTTTTAGTACAATCAACAGTGTATAATGCAAGAGTATGCCATTTTGCAGTGCTCTGATGTTATCCCGTGTTTGATGACACGTGCGTCTTCAGCTTTACCCATCCCCAGTTCTGGAGAGTGGTTTGACCCCCTCGTTTTGTGTGCGGGTGGCTCAGAGCTTCCAAAAAACATGGGGGATCGGAGCTACTCTCCCTTCCGCAAAACGTTGACTCTCGTCCCCAGAAAAGAGGCGGTAATGCTGAAAACGTCTGTATCATCAAACAGAGTAGAGACTAGAGTGCTGGAAATTAATATATTCGCTCCTTAGCAACACTCTTGGTACTATTGTCAGCCAAGGTGAACAATCACAAAACGGGCCAAAACTTATGCTACATGCTTGCTGTCCTTCGTTGCTGAACGCTATAATTATTAACAGTAGTTATAGCTTGTCGTTTAAAGTATGACACGCTGCAAAATATTAAACAAAAGAGATTTACAATTTATTATACTTGCGTATCTGCATTTTTCGGGACCCTGTTGTTATCTCTGTAGATTCTAAATATCATTAAGCCAAATTTAGCTTATTCTGGGTCTCTTGGGAGCTCCCTCCCTCCATTTGGCCCGATCCAAGAGTCTCAAAATGAACAAAATTTGGTCCATTATAACTTTCCCGGGATCTCCCTCGATTTGAGCTTGACCCAAGAGCCTCAGACTCAACGAAATTTGGCTCATTATGATCCTTCTGAGGCCTATTTCGATTTGAGCTCGGTCCAAGAGTCTCAGAATGAACCAAGTTTGGCCCAATTGTAATCCTACGGCCTACCTCCACTTGAATCCGGTCCAAGAGCCTTAGAGTGAGCCAAATTTGGCTCATTCTGATCCCCTTGGGGCATCCCTCGATTTGAGACTTGTCCGATAGCCTCAAAATAAACCAAATTTGGCTCATTCTGATCCTCCTGGGGCATCCCTCGATTTGAGCTCGGTCCAAGAGACTCAGAATGAATCAAATTTGGTTCAACAATTTTGCTGTGTACCAAGTAGGTTATAAAATTTAATTTGTGAGTCATGAACGTCTTAATATTCGCTACAAAAGCTATTGCCATGTGTACATATTAACCTGGGTGACCCATGTATTTAATAATGTTAATATTTTATCTCGTTTTGTATAAATGCAAACAAACTTTTGTTTGTGATTGATACGTTAGCCTAAAAATTCTATTTAACACTTATTATAGTATGCCGTTATGATAGTATGTTTATGTAGTATATTTGTTTGATATCACGGTGAATTTATCAAGTGTATCTAATTCATTACATAAACAATGTCGTTGATACAATATATATACTACCAAGATGTAATAATATTCGAGCCTGCTGAAAAGTGTGACACTAGATATATTATCGCGATTAATTTCGGCACATGAACCCATTAATTCACACAGCTCTTAACCACTAAACCCAGATCTTGAACAGGTTCTTGGACCACCGAATTTATAGCCACTAGGACCATCAAACTCAGACCCCCGGGTTACAGACCCAGATCTTCAACAGGTTCTTGGACCACCGAATTTATAGCCACTAGGACCATCAAACTCAGACCCCCGGGTTACAGACCCAGATCTTCAACAGGTTCTTGGACCACCGAATTTATAGCCACTAGGACCATCAAACTCAGACCCCCGGGTTACAGACCCAGATCTTCAACAGGTTCTTGGACCACCGAATTTATAGCCACTAGGACCATCGAACTCAGACCCCCGGGTTATTGAGCGTCAAATCCCAGTTCCACAAGCCGCTGTGAAAATCAGATACGATACGGCGGAGGTGAAGCAGAATGACACCCGCAGGAATTGCCCAAAATTTACACACTTATGTAATTTGTGGCGCTGATCACGAATCTGGCCTCCGTTTCTCTGCATGACCCCTGGTTCCCGAGATATGACCTATTGAATTTGGCCACGTGTTTTGCTGTGCTCGTTCGCTCACTCACTGTAGGTCGACTCAGAAGCCGTCAGTAACTTGGAATGACCCAATTGAAAAGGTCATTCCATATTATAATAAAAATACGAAAAAAATTAAGCCTTACATATGCAAGTTCAAACTTAAACTTCACTCCTTGAATTAGTTTACATGTACTCTACTGAGGGAAACGCAGTACCTAAACAAATTTATATATATATTATATATATACATACATATACTTTCTTGTAGTTAATAGATGTATATAGGTCATGTTTGTAAACGCTGTGGCTGTCTTACTTTTAGGCCCCATTTGGCGAAAAATGGCCCCATAGAAAGAATATTTTAGGTTGCGATGCTCAACGTTGTTAATAGCATTATATGGAAATTCAGAAAATGTCTATTTTAATTAGTATTGGTCTCCGGTCGTGATGTTGGAAATTATAAATATGAAATTTTCTATTTTGATTAGTGTTGGTCTCCGGTCGTGATGTTGGAAATTATAAATATGAAATTTTCTATTTTGATTAGTGTTGGTCTCCGGTCGTGATGTTGGAAATTATAAATATGAAATTTTCTATTTTGATTAGTGTTGGTCTCCGGTCGTGATGTTGGAAATTATAAATATGAAATTTTCTATTTTGATTAGTGTTGGTCTCCGGTCGTGATGTTGGAAATTATAAATATGAAATTTGCTATTTTGATTAGTGTTGGTCTCCGGTCGTGATGTTGGAAATTATAAATATGAAATTTTCTATTTTGATTAGTGTTGGTCTCCGGTCGTGATGTTGGAAATTATAAATATGAAATTTTCTATTTTGATTAGTGTTGGTCTCCGGTCGTGATGTTGGAAATTATAAATATGAAATTTTCTATTTTGATTAGTGTTGGTCTCCGGTCGTGATGTTGGAAATTATAAATATGAAATTTGCTATTTTGATTAGTGTTGGTCTCCGGTCGTGATGTTGGAAATTATAAATATGAAATTTTCTATTTTGATTAGTGTTGGTCTCCGGTCGTGATGTTGGAAATTATAAATATGAAATTTTCTATTTTGATTAGTGTTGGTCTCCGGTCGTGATGTTGGAAATTATAAATATGAAATTTTCTATTTTGATTAGTGTTGGTCTCCGGTCGTGATGTTGGAAATTATAAATATGAAATTTTCTATTTTGATTAGTATTGGTCTCCGGTCGTAATGTTGGAAATTGTAATATTAGATTACACCATTCGAACTTCGTTCAGGAGCTGGCTGAGAACGTTTCAAAACGAGTTAAAACTCATTAAATGTTTCGTAGTTTCGCTTTATAAATAAAAATTTTAGAAAAGATCAAAATTTTAGAAATGGTGTAGGTAATCATAGTCATAGATTGATATAAATGACGATAGCATATAAATATATAAAATGTCTTATATGTAACCAGTTTTTGCCGAAGCTCACGAACATGCTAACTGAAACGAGGCAATTATTTTTAGCTACATATTTATACTTAAATTTTCACAGTGATTTTTCAGCCTTGTTAACTTTAGGCATAGTATTTGCTCAATAGCTTTGTTGTTATCTTGTTTTTCACTATTTCAGTTCTTCGAATTTTCTGTAAAGTAAAGTTTACAGCACCTTAAAGTCCAAAACTCTTATAATCCTTAAAAGAGTGAAAATTATACAGTCTTATTATACGGTAACTCTAATTTTTCTATATGAACCTGATACATGCTGACCTCCGAGGTCTCAGGGGTAGCCAGCGTCGGCGCGGAGAAGGGGTGCTGAAAAAATATGGCGACCTCCCCACACCACCGTTTGTGCGGATCTTTACCAATTATTGCTAGAATATATGATAAAACATTTTGGGCATCATTCATCGTCGGAACACCTAAATTTTTTGAAAAATCTAGATAATTGTGCAGTTCAGTATGTCATTCTATCCGCATTGTCAAGTAGAGGTGGGAAAATCACCTGCGGTTAAATGCATGTAATATGTATTTATCGAGAAAAGTTTTCTGTGCCAATGGATGTGAGACAAAATACTTAACCCATAAAAATGGACAAAACATTAACAAATAAGCAAAGTCGTATATGGCAAAAACCGACATTTTCTGAAACGTCTCGTCGAATAGTACCAATCTTATTGGTGTAATGTCATACCTGGGCAATTTTGGGCTGGGGCGGAATGAGAACGATTCCTGTATTTCAACACTTTATGACGCTTTATTATTTTGGTTTTAATTGGAATAAAAGTGATGTATGTATACTGCGTTTCTAATTGTTTTGAAATGCCTATCACTGATGCGAATAAATTTAAAATGTATAGCTATTGTGGATTTTCAGAGCGCATATCAGATAGAAATACCAACAATTACGTACAGCTCTATGATGTGCGGTATATTCTCGTCTATGTCGATTGGGTTAACGTGTCCAGACTCTCGGGTTTTTCCGTTAATAAACAATGTCGAACTAAGTTTGATAGCCTATATATATGGATAACGCGTTTTATTTAGATCAATCCCGTTCCTACATTGTTGCAGCAGTTGAATACTGCGAACGGAAATCCATCGCCTAGTATGATTTCAAAATTGTGTCTGAGGCGAGCCGAATTTTAACATTTAGTTAAGTACTGTTAAATACGCTATGTAAAGGTGTATTCACACGAACATTTTGCACAAAAACATACAATTTATATAAAAAGTATTGCAACTCACAATGCTTTAAAGTTTGAGCTTAAAATTCTTTAAGTTACATTTCTTGTTCCCGACTGAAGATGGGATTTGGTTCGAATTTCCGACCCGACTTTAGTTTCGTTTTTAAGTCAAATATTATTTATTCTACAAAATCTAAGAGCAAGATGTTTCAATGCAAGAGTTCATTTACATGGTTGTTTTATCGCTCCGCGTAGTGTTCTGTTAATAGTAATAAATTTGGGTCTTTTCGGTTATCCCATCCCAGCTGGGATTTCGTCAATTTTGAAGATACAGATAAAATTTTGGTACCAATCGATCCAGCTCGGTGAGCTGGTTCAGAAAATACCCAACTTTACCCTTATCCCTAACAATTTTTTTCAATTTTTGAGGTTCCAATGTCCCCCTCGGGAACCCAAAATTTTTTTCTTCGGAATATGGTGATATTAGGTACTATTCGACTCGGCTTGATGAGACAACTCGACTGGTGTGTAATTTATTGAAATCTACCCCACCTTTAAAGAGTTATAAGGGTCCAAGTAACCCTGATGCGACGTACGTTATAACGTTAGAAAAAAAGAACAGATTAGAGCGGGGTTTTGGGGCAGGAGCTCCCCGACTTAGGCTTAGTATATGTCTCACATAAAGACCTTCGCTTAGGCTAAGACTAAGGCTTAGTATGCCCAGAAGGGCATGGCCTGCATTTTATTTCTGCCCCTCGGTGTTACTTGCACCCTCATAACTTTCTAACGGTGGCGTAGATTTCAATAGGTTACATACCAGTCGACTTATCGCATCAAGCCGAGTCGAATAATGCAATATGACCATATTCCGAAGAAAAAAAATTTTGGGTTCCCAAGGGCGGACCATCGGGATCTCAAAAAATCGAGAAAAAAATTTTCAGGGATGTGGGTGAACTGGTTATTTTTTGAACCAGCTCATCGAGCTGAATCGATTGGTACCAAAATTTACCTGTACCTTCAAAATTGACGAAATTTCGACTGGGGTGGGGTAACCGAAAAGACCCTAAAATTTGATATCGCAAAAATAATTTTTGTAAATATAATGCTGTGGAATGCGACTTTGTGAATCTCTAATTACAATTATCTGTTTAGCATTTTGATTGATGCAATGGGAAGTGGGTCTGAAATGAAATGTTTATGTTGTGTTTAAATACAGCAACAAAAGTAATCTAAAGCCCACCACCCTCCCTCGTTACATCTGTGGTGCAGAATATTAGAAGGCCTCGGTTCAAAAATAAAAATGAAATCACAACGCCAACATAGCGAACCGAGGCCCCCACCACTGTCACCAGTTCAAATTTAGCCTAAATTACCGAATCCAAAAACTATTTAATAATAAAATCTGATGCATTAAAAACGCAACAAATACATGAGAAGATTTTAGAGGATATAAATTCGGTCCCAATTGAAGGGCACATATACATATATGAATACATTTGTACATTCTGTTTTTGTGCATCAGCAGGTAATAACTGTCAACCATCTATAATCCGTTTCGCTGAGAATTCCAAACTTTACCAATAGCACAGCGCTTCTGAGTTCAGAGTATCATATTTTCCTATCGTGTGGCCGAGCCCGGTTTGACCCGACCCGACTGGTTAAATGCCTTTGTCGTATGTTCATCAAGTAAACATTTATTCCGCTGTAAACTGAACTTTATTCCAATAAGCTATATAGATGCTATGGAAACACTAAGTTCTGGATATACATATATATTTTATTGTAACCTGAGAGGCCTATCGATGACGGATAAGCGTTGTAACAAAGGAATACACTAGTCAAGACGTTTCATGACAACTTTTGGAAATAACCTATAATATGGACACTGTAGCTGCCAACGTTCCACAAGTGCAACAATGTAGTATTAGCTATGTAATTGTTGTACCAACTTGTTCGCTTCATTATTTTACTTGTTGCATTATGTCGATGCAATAGAACATAAAACATGTAACTTCGATATAGTGGCTGGAAAGCGGTGCAAGACACAATATGATGTTAAAAGATTGAACAATATGTTTACACGTTCTAATTCACGGAAAATGGAAAAAGATTTTAAAATTGCGCAAAAAGTGATCTGTGCACGCACCCTTAAACCACTGCAAAGAAGTCGCCCCAGAACTCGTTTCACGCAGATATGATGTATATTAAAGACCGCAAACTGTATGAGTTGGACCCCCACCAATAATCTATATTCATTACTGAGTTATTTGTACCTCCAAAGCACTAACTTCGAAGCTTAGCCAGTTTGGTTATATTAACCAAACAAATACCTTTTCTACAGGCAGCATTCCAATGCTCATTAACACGACTATCTCACCTATGGTCCATATGGAAAATCCATTTTACTGGTACGCTCTGGCGCATAAATTGTATAAATAGTTTACATTGGTGTGCAAAGGGAGGGATAGGGGAGCTAAAACTGTATGAGTTGGACCTCCCACCAATGGTCTATGTTCATTACTGAGTTAATTGTACTTCCAAAGCACTAACTTCGAAGCTTAGCCAGTTTGGTTATATTAACCAAACAAATACCTTTTCTGCAGGCAGCATTCCAATGCTCATTAACACGACTATCTCACCTATGGTAAATAAGAAAACTCTATTTAACGACTGGTACAACCTGGCGCATAAATTGTATAAATAGTTTACATTGGTGCGCAAAGGGAGGGATAGGGGAGCTAGAACTGTATGAGTTGGACCTCCCACCAATGGTCTATGTTCATTACTGAGTTAATTGTACTTCCAAAGCACTAACTTCGAAGCTTAGCCAGTTTGGTTATATTAACCAAACAAATACCTTTTCTGCAGGCAGCATTCCAATGCTCATTAACACGACTATCTCACCTATGGTAAATAAGAAAACTCTATTTAACGACTGGTACAACCTGGCGCATAAATTGTATAAATAGTTTACATTGGTGTGCAAAGGGAGGGATAGGGGAGCTAAAACTGTATGAGTTGGACCTCCCACCAATGGTCTATGTTCATTACTGAGTTAATTGTACTTCCAAAGCACTAACTTCGAAGCTTAGCCAGTTTGGTTATATTAACCAAACAAATACCTTTTCTGCAGGCAGCATTCCAATGCTCATTAACACGACTATCTCACCTATGGTAAATAAGAAAATTCTATTTAACGACTGGTACAACCTGGCGCATAAATTGTATAAATAGTTTACATTGGTGTGCAAAGGGAGGGATAGGGGAGCTAAAACTGTATGAGTTGGACCTCCCACCAATGGTCTATGTTCATTACTGAGTTAATTGTACTTCCAAAGCACTAACTTCGAAGCTTAGCCAGTTTGGTTATATTAACCAAACAAATACCTTTTCTGCAGGCAGCATTCCAATGCTCATTAACACGACTATCTCACCTATGGTCCATATGGAAAATCCATTTGACTGGTACACTTTGGCGCATAAATTGTATAAATAGTTTACATTGATGCGAGTAGATGAAAAATGCGGGTTTTGCTCCCCCACCGGTGGGGACCGGTGGTCGGTGAAGGTACGTTAGGGATGGAAGCTGGTTATATGTATATATGTGTGGGTATACATGTCTACTGTACATATATATAAACATACATATATACTGAAATATAAATACATACACACATAAACATACATATAGCTTTGAATTGGATTTTGGCTTGCTATACAAAAATACTGTAATAAACAGACGTAATTTGATGTATATTGCTAGTTCAAACGTTTTGACCGTACCACGGGCCTCATCAGACTACCGCTACGTTTTGTTTTTCTTTGAGAAAATTACATACATAATAATACACATGAAGTATAATATATACTTACACATATACACACATAACATATACAGCAAAACATAAATATTAACATATACAATATCTTCATTTATTCCCTTTTAGCACCATACTGACGCACAAATTGATATTTTCGTCGCCGTGCAAGAACTGGGTGGTCGTAGACGAATGCCGTTATGACTACGTTGCCTTCTGACACCACACATAATATGCAGCCTGGTTCACCTGTCCATCCTCGATAACCAATGACTTTGTCCAATATTTTAAAGTGTTCCATCCGGTTATCTTGCCGCTTGAAGTGATCAGCGCCATTGAACAGTGATCAGCGCCATTTCGTAGATATTTGCTTTGTAATTGTTGATGAGACGTGAATTTCCACTGGCAACGTGCCAGATGTTTCATAAATCTTGCTCCCATATAATGGTTGGTGAACGTATATCCTCGATAAACACCAACCGATCGTACCAATATTAGTCCGTGTTGATAAGGTAACGATAACTTGTTAAACAAATGTTCAAATTCGTCGAATAGATAAATCATCAGTGCGTTCCATTTAAGAGCTTTCGGTGGTTTGAGTCGAACGTTAAAATGTAAATTCGACAACGTCTTGTTGATCCATTTAATATCGTAGCCTTTTGCCGGGTTCCATATTTCGCTTGACCCGTTTGTCCAATCGTCGAAGCATTTCCTACTATTACACGTACTGGTTTTATTATTAATCTTTACACTTAAAAATAATACAACCGTCTCACCAACAATTGTTATAAGTAATACAGCACATGATGCAGTAAAACGTTTTTATCCATACTTGATACAATTGTATCTTTAAACCTTTTAAGACATTTTATTCCAAAATACTTCCCTATTTGAGTTAATATGTAGTTCAGAAGTAAACTCTCCCATTGTGAAAATTACAATTGCCTTTTTCAACTCTTCCGCAAAATCAATTGATAGTCTTACCTGTCCATCTGGTGGGTTTGAAAGATAATTGCAGTCACTACTATGATCTCTGCTCAAATCAATACAAAATATCTGATGCCCTGCACCTTGTCTAAAGCCAACTTCTGTTAATCCTAAATTCTCTGTTCTACCGTTTAATGCGTATAATGTATTATAAAATAATCTCATATCATTACCAGCTTTGCACGGTAGAGATATATTGCATGGGTATCTATCGTCGTTCATAAACACGGTAAAACTATTCATATCTGGTAAGCTTAATTTAAACAAATTTGACTTTGGTGCTCCAGCGTATGCCTCTTGCGTTATGCCCCAAATGTATATTCTACGTGGTAGTGCTCCTTCGAAAATTGTCCAATCCACATTCTGTAACCCTTTATTTACTGAAAGAGTTTGAATCTTATACCGTATACTAGGAAATTTAACCCCACTACTATTTAAAATTTTATCTTGGTATTCGAGAGCTTGTTTTGTTAGTCTTGCCTTGGGTATGTAAAGCTTAAAATCATTTATCCGTACTAATAATTTATTGGTTGGTTCATGCAGCAATATCAGTGATGGTGTACTTCGAGTAAATTTAAACTCTAGTCTACTTTTCGGGGGTTGGTAGATGGGTGTCAAATGTGCGTCTGTAATGATAGGAAAGTAAAGTTCACATTTTTGTGACATTGCAGTCACCTCATTTCTATAAACGGAACCCTCATTATCTTGTAGATCATCAAACATGTACGTCTGATCCGGTTTGTAGAGACATCCCGCCAAATATTGCTTCCTTTGATCTTCACTCATATGTAGCACGTATAATATATATGTCATCCACGGGTAATGCTTTTGGTTGAATGTTATAGGTTCACCATTAATTTTCATTTCAACTGACGAGAATAGTGCATAACCAAACATATTGCATGGTGCAAACTTAAGGTTTGCGTCCGTAATCGCCTTACCATCACCTTTTAGTATTTGAAATTCAATATATGCAAATATTTCTGATATATCAACTAAATCAAAGGCACCTTCACCAATTTTAAAACGAAATGAATCATCCGTGTCGATGCTTGGTAACGTTGTTTCACATGCCACTTCCACCAGCTGTGTTGAGATTATCGATTGCTGAACGGGGTATTGAATTCCCTGCCAGTTAAGTTTTTCGACGACGCATACGTTTGCCATGTTTGATTTTCTTCTTCTTGTGATCCTTTTAAAGACTTTTCTTCTTTACATTTTTCTTAACGTTTTTGAGTGCTACTGCACTTAGTTGCCTTGATGAATTAAAGCATAAAGGTAGCGCCATTTTTAGCATGAATCTTATTTACATTAATCCTTTTTAAGAACTAAACCACAATCGAATAACAATTTTTGCACCTTGAAAGAACTCTACGGGTTTGAATTCGCAATCAACAATTTCAAAACCAAGCATTTTAAACATACAATTATTCAAATCTAACGACATGGTATTTTTGGATGCTGAAATTACATGTAACAATGGTTTGTACCTGCCATTTGCTAATCGCTCCTTTACAAAGGAACTCACAAAAAGGTAGGGTTGTATCTTCCAAGATCCACACATTTATTTCCACAGTACCTGCCGTTTTTTAAGTGTGCATTTTTAAACCCAAACAGCATCTGAATTTCTGGAAATAATTTTATTTCTGCGTTGTCTAGCAAATATACACTAATCATGTCACAACATGGGTTAACTGTAAATTCAATGCTGGTACTGAACATGTTTAGGTATGATAGTAGATTATTAACTGTGTAATATCCCCGTTCAACCGTAAATTGTTTCCAAGATTTGTTTAAAAAGTACTCAGTGATACCTCCCTCTATGTTTACATATTTATCTGGTAGCTCTATGTCCAGCACTCTTACCTTGGTAGCGCAAAACGCTGTCAGAAACTCAACAACCGGTTCGCTCAAGTCACAGACAACTACAACTTCTATTATTGATGATAAGATTTTATTAATGCTTTTTAAGAATATTATACAATGTATTACAAGATAGATAAAAATCGTTTACACATTTACAACCGGTTACTACTACATTACCACTACTGAAAATCAAAGCAACCCCTTTATTTAAGGTGACGTTTCATGCTATTATGCAATTCAGTTTTATATATTCGGGGTAACTACCTCTTAGTTGCTCGTAAAGACGCGATAGGTTTGTTATATATCCACTTCTTACCAAACCAACCACATTTGTGATTTGGTATTCATATTCTGGAAAACATAGATAACCCAATTTCCGTAACTTTTTTCTCACTGTATCTAATATAACTTTTCCTTCACATTCTGACTTGATGCCAACCAATACCAACTTTCCATTTGAAAAAGTTAATATAGTTCCTCTAGGTTTAAATTTCCAAATACCTCCTGTGAAACGTAGCATATCATAATCAAAGTGATCAATTTCACATGATAAATACAATAAATCAATACTACATGCAACGTTTGAAGTTATTGTCATATTAGTTATTTCGCTTCGTCTCGAATTTCCATCCATAGTCCACCTAAAATGTTCTGTCCGTTCCACTGCGATACATCTAGACTCGATTGATGGTAGATACTTTTGCCGATCCCCCAATACTGATCCCATTCTGACGCCTCCGGTATTAATGCATTTTCTGTACCAATGAGTGCCGCTCGTACATGAGGTAGCTGTTGCACCTTTGCACGTAATCCCACTTTCATTATTGTCGCTGCATTTTCGCTTGTAATCCACCTGTTCGCATTGAAGTTTTTGACCTGTCGTGTCGACCTAGCTTCTTCTATTGTGATGGTTTGAACGTTGACATTATCGCCATGTATGATTCCATGTCGTTGAAATACCGAGCTTTCTCGCTTTGGTACCACTGCTCGACACAATTGCATTTGAGTCCGTTGATCGTTATCCGTGCCACATTGAAGTTGCTGAAGACACTCCGTCCTGACCGAAATAATACGCGTGGTAAGCCGTCGATTGTCGTACAATATTTAGTATGTTCCATCACGCTATTTAATAGTGTGCTTAAATCAATTCCTGAATAAAACACGACTCATTTCAACGAAAGCAAAACTAACACTGATTATATTTGAGGAATGCAAAACTTTATATAGTTGTTTGCTCGACTTTGATTGGTTGATGTCTTTTTAAGAATATTACGAAATATATGACGTCAAGAATATATGACGCCTTCTCCATTTGGTTTTATGTTCTACAGCTCTGCTTTTTCTGTCCCTCCCAAATGCTGATAGGGGTACACCAACGAGTAGCGTTTCAAATTTGTCGGAGTCAACAGGTCTAGGGGTGAAAAATTTACATCTGATATAAAGTACTTGACCAAATCAAATATGTTGGAACCAGCAGTTTTATCCGGGTAAATCACTTGGTTGTTATCATTCAACTTTAAATCTTTTATATTGTTTAACATTAATTTAGCTTTATTTCATAAATTTTTAGGAAACATAAGTGTCAAGTCTGGATTTTCTTTGCTTTCGTAAGTTGTTACCTCATTTTTAACTGGTACTTTGTCTTGAAACCCACCATTTTTCATAACAACTAGCCAACTTACTGGTACTACTGCCATTTTACGTGCCATAATGTTTCTTAAAGTAATTAATCAAATGCTTGACAACAAACGGTTTGAGTAACTTCTTCTTGTTAGAAGCTGAAATACGTTTACTTGCAATGCTTTTAAGAACTTTACATTTTGTTTTCGTATTTTGTAGCAAGTTATATGCAATCTCCGCAAATGCATGAATTAGTGACAGGGGTGCTACTTTGATGACAACTGCCACAACTTTGGACGATGATCCACCAAGAAATTGTAACGCGGGTAAATTACGCTCACCGTTTCAAGACATTTTCATAGTTAACTGAAATGCTATGCCTTTTTAAGAATATACAAACAGTTGCTTATCATCGGGGAATACATTTTGCCGTACTCTCAATATATTTTCAGTTGCTGGTTTCAAATCAAGAAACAAGTACCCAAACGGTTCCCTTGTTGCTTGCTCAAATGCTTTGAGAGAAAGTTTGGTTTAGAAGGCCACATTTGCCTTCCCAAGGTATGTATAATGATTGATATCTAAAGTTGGGAAACAAAACGATATACTGAACATTTGCGGTGATTCTTCGCATATCTTTGCCCCTTCATCGTACAAGTTTGGTTACAAATAATTTTCTAAGCTTGTTGTGACGCATGTGACAAAACGCTGCTGCCAGCCTTTTATCATTTGCTGCCCGATCATCAAGTACGTCAAGTGTACCAAATTGTATGTTCATCAGATGAGTGGAACTCTGTGGGTATACCTTCGTATAATCTCAAATTTGAGATTTCTTTCATCATTTTGCTGTATACATATTTGAAAGATACTATAACAATACAGAATTTTGTTAACTGGTTGATTAAGTAGTCCCTGTTTCAGCAACTGGTAAATCCATCAGTTTCCCACTACCAGTATTGACCACTTACTACACACGTGAACGGTAATTCCAGGGATAATAGTACTTTATTACTATAAGTATCACAACTTTGAACGTCAGCTTCAGAAACTGGTGGTAAATTTTGCGGTTAAGCTCTACAAGTTTTCTTATGTCTATGCGAATGCAGACAAGAAGTATAAGCACGATTGAATTTGAGACAATACATGATCCATGATTACCATAACTTACTAGTTGAACCTTTTCAAGAACTTTGTACCCCTACCGGTAGCGTTTTGTACCCTCTTCTGTACCCCTACGGGTTTAAGGTTTGTAGCCCTTTTCTGCAGCCATGTGTACCCCTCTTCTGCACCCCTATATTCCTGTTCTGTACCCGTTTTTTTGTATTTTGTACCGCTGTTTACCCTTATCTCTCCAACCCATAGTTGAGAATTTTGTACCCCTATTCTGTGCCCTCTATAGGTGCCA
>JASANE010018504.1:0-115552 GCA_030248225.1 Trileptium ribeirensis | reverse complement strand
TTACATTACGTATTGCTTGCTCTAAAAATTAGCTAAACAAGTTATGAAATTTTTTATTTAAAAACATTGACTTGAATTTAAGCAACATTAACAATTCTAAAGCGATGAATTCGACATAAACGTGCATAGATCCTCGGAACCCAGTGGGGCCACAATGTTCAAATATTAAACGCTGAGCGAATTCGTGCCGATAGAGGTCTGGTTAAATTCAAAATTTACACAGTTCCTTTATCAACATGCTGAGCACACATTCGGCACAAGTTCACATTGGTTCGCACTAAACAATCCATCGTATGGGTATCGCACTAAACAATCCATCGTATCTATCGTAGGCAATAGCGTCATGATGTTACAGCTTGCGAGCAGATGTGATTGTCAACATCTCTGGTGGACCACAACAGGTATATTCGATATTTAGTGCCTGCGATTTGCTAAGCACCATATGTCTGCGGTCTGACCGCGAAAAGTTATAAAATTGTCAATCACCAAAATTTTGGTCCACCTGTACTATTGATGATTATGATAGCCGGGCTCGTTTTGGTATGGTGCAGGAAGTTGAGCCATGCAGCTGCATACCGTTACTATAAATGTATCATCGCATCGAGATAACCTAAGTAATGAATTTATTAGTTCTTTACAAAATATTTATGTCCTTCGACCCGGGGCTGGTAGTTGGACCATCTACTAAGACGGTCCAACATGTCGGGATGGTATCCCTACCCATACCATGACTATATATTTTTCGTGAGGTATTTGTTGTGACAAATATTTACTGGATTAAATCTACATCTTAATATTTCCCCATAATTATATAGCTACCGCAAGTGTGACAATTATATGAGATTTGAGTATTATTTGTTAGGGGTTCAATAGGATACCGGGTCCCAAGGTTCCAAATCTCCCAAATTTTTCACTTAAATTTTTATTTTCACAAATTCAATCATTATATGGTTCCACAATGTTAATTTCGTTTAAAATGAAAAGTTTTTATCAATTTTGTTATTGTCTACCTACCTAATTTACATAATTTCAATCTTTTCTATTTATTATTAGTAAACTTACATTTAAGGAAGTTTATATTTTATTATCAGTCTTGGTTTTACAAGTGATCAGGCCGTCGGCTGAGATTCGCAGTGATGTTACTCTGTATATTGCACTAATATTGCTTTAATGTTTGTTAGTACCAAGAGTTATTTAGCTAATGCTTTCTTACGTTCACTACAGTATATCGAGACAGGTTCAGAGGAAAGTTGTGTTACTGATAATCAGTGTTCTAGAGATGATTCGGGCTTAGTAATTTTTAATATTCCTTTAATTTCTATGGGTTTTAACATCTTAACTGAGTTTTCTGCAAAGAATGTGGTCAGTATAGTGACATGGCAAGATATTGGAACTATTGCCATATTTCGTATATTGAAAAGGAAGACCTATACTCTGCTTCCTCGGCAGTACTCATTGAAAAGGCAGACCTATACTCGGCTTACTCGATAATATCTATATAAAGAAAAAGCCTGTACTCTGCTTTCCGAAATATATGTCACAGCCTGTGCGAAGCGGAAGAGCCTAATTTTGTCGGACTTGAGTGGCGATTTCAATTAATTTATTCACATTCGTGGCACTAAGGTAAAGAATTACTGCACATATAAGTAATTTAAAACGCTTAGTAGTTATTTTAATAATACTAATTTTCTTCGATAAAACCATAGGTTCAATAAATCCTGGTATTACGAGTGACACGATATTAGCTATAATAATCACCAGTAATACATAAAAATTTCGGCCACAAGTGTCGAGTGAGAAAAGCCAGAGCGAGTATAACAGTTGGTAACCTTGTATAGTAGCATTGCTTGTTGGATTTGTCAGCCATTCGGGGGAACTCAGCAAGCAATGTTAGTCTTGATGAGCCCGGGCGAGTGAGGGGATTGGATTCGGACGACCACAATCGCCAGCAACTCTATACCTAATAACTAGCCAGCAGATCAGCCTTCCGGACATCTAGGGATAGAGCAAACTTCAAGTATTCAGTAGTCAACCATTACGATATAGTTCATCATAAGTAGCCAGTCCGCCATTCGGGGCGACTACAAAACATAATATAACGGGCACTTATTAGCGTAATTCTAAGGCTCTGGTCAAGGTAATTAATTAACCCTGCAATCGTGCCAGCCATTCGGGGGTCGATTGTATGAACTCACAAGAGCTTTAGTAACGCAACAGCTAATCTACGTACCATTGTACCCTCTTCATGGTACGAGGGGTCGTTGTTTGGCATATTCTTCAGTTTCCTTGGACGAATCGACCATGTTAGAGAGACATGACGCCTCGCTTTCTCGCGCGGCCCAATTGACATTGAAACAGCAATTAATTATTCGGAGAGCACATCAGTTGAGTGGAGTCTGCGTTTGAAGGAGGACAATGAGGGTGCATTAACTACTGTCGCTGGGAGGAAGTTCCTAAGCCGCACTGTTTTGTGGGTAAAAAAGAACCTCATGACATCTAATCAAAGAATATCAAGTTTCCAACTTGAGGTTGTGTCCACGGGTTCCAGCAAATCCGGGGGCAAAGAATTTGGAAATGTCCATCGCTACTTGACCATGGGTTATTTTGTATATCAAAATTAGGTCACTTCTAGTTCTTCTCGCTTCTAAAATCTGTATACCCAAATAAATTAGGTGGTCAGTATAGTTCCAACCCGAATAGAGGGGATAGGCTTTGTAGCTAGTCACTGAACTTTCTCAATTAGTTCAATATCTGTGGTATAATGATGACCGCATACTCTACATGCGGACGAATCAACGATCGATAGAGGTGCAACCATATGAACTTTGTCCAAACGTGAATAGATCGTTTCAACAGGAAGATAACTCTACGGGCTCTCGCAGGTACTGAAGAGAATGCGCTACACAATGTGCTGAGAACTTAAGATTGTTCGTGATAACAACGCGTAGATCTTTTTCGGATTCCGTACAGATTAAGCAGTTTCCCATGAGCGAGCACAGAACACAGGGGTTATCGCGCCTCCAGTGCATAACTTTGCACTTTTGCTCATTTAAAGAAACACACCATTCGTAACAATACGACGAAAGACTATCAAGATCAAATTTCAGGATTGTTGGGAAGGACACGTCGAGCGAGTCGCAGATCATCTGCGAATTTGAACACGGCGCACGACAAATAATCATCGATGTCGTTAATGAAAATAAAAAAACAGAAGCGGCCCATGTACAGTACCTTGTGGTACTCCACTGGAAACAACCGACCAGGATGACTTGCCACCATTGACGGACACTAACTGCCTGCGCTACATCAGATAATTCTCGAACCAACCAAGCAAGCTTCCTTCAATGCCGTACAATTTAAGTTTGTGGATCAAGGTAAGAATATTCACCTTATCAAAGGCCTTTTGGAAATCAACGTATACAACACCTAGCCAGTCCTGTTGATATACGCATTTAGTAGCAAAATTTAGGTATTCCAACAGCTTGGTAGTCGTGGAGCGCATCGAACGAAATCCATGCTGACTGTCGTAGAAGAGGTTATGCTAAGAAACGTATTCCACTATGTTGTCTTTCACAATAGACTCAAGCACTTTGCTAACTGACGCAATCAGGCTTATCGAGCGATAGTTGCCACACACATTACGGTCTCCAGAGCCCTTATATATCGGAACTACCTTAGCATCGCGCCATGGCGCAGCGAATGAACCGCTTTCGAGCGACATCGCAAACAATTTAGCCAACGGCTTCGCAATGACGTTACTCTTGTTGGCAAGAAATTGGTATGGAATCTCATCCATTCCAGGGGCAGCTGCTACCTTAAGATTGCTCAAAGCTTTTTGGACAATATCAGACGAAACATTGATAGATCTCAATTTGCCAGTGGTACGGTGAATCACTTTTAAAAAACCACATCTAAAAAGTAACCGGTGTCGGTGTGCGCTCAACCCTAGCCTCTAAATAAGGACTGTATTAGCGTAAATCTAGGTCCTAGGTGTCGATACTTAAACATGAGTCGTCAGACATTCAGGGCGGTCGTATAAACATCACAAAAGGCGTATTAGATTAGCACATAATCTAACATGAACTAATAGAATGTAAGGCTGCAACACTGGAGCGTGTTAGTGCCGAACGGTGACAATATTTAGAGGAAGGCAAAGGTATCCAGTGTATTTTTAATCAGAGATCTGTGAGTAAAGGTACTAAAGAATAGTACGGCGTAGAAACAAGCAACGAGTGAACGTTAGCTGCTCAATTAGCAAAAGCGTGTCACAGACTACGGGTGCTAACAGCTCAACTATTGTGCCTAATCGTTTTATCCGGTTTTATAATAAACATTTATCACTGCACGTTTGATATCCAAGTATATATTTGAAACCTGAGTGATCGAGCTAAGCAAGAAACAACTCGCTACGCGAAATATAGGGCACGAACACAGATCATGCAAAGAAGGACGCGCGCCAACTTAACGTCCCACCGGCATACTACTGGCCACACCTCGGACCACAATCTTCCGCAGACGCATCCCGTCCCCTTTTAATTACCGATAGCCGAGATAACCAAAATTGTCCTACCCCTGAAAAAACATAAAATAATATTATTGTTAGTGTCGGGGGTTCCATAGGCTATCAGGGCATCCTGGGGTCCAAAATCCTCCAAAATTTAGTTTTTCAATTTTTCAGTAGTATAGCTATGGTAGCTGCGTCAGCGTAGTCGGTCGGTTTTCTTTATTATTAGGGGTCAGCTAGGCTACAGGGGATAATCCCGGTCCAAAACCGTCCCCAAAACCAAAAATTTCCGCAAAAACCGGGGCTTTTCATTTTTTTAATTATTGTACACCCTCACGTTTGCGTCTTTGTTCTGTTTTGTTCCTTGTTTCCGTTTTGTTTTCTTTCTTTTTCACCTAAGGTGCATAAATTGCATTAATTTATACAATTAGCTAACATGTTTCAATAATCAGGAGATCAATGGCACGTATTTATCCGCGCACATTCTTAAATTTGTATAAATCATTAATTCGTCCTAAAGTTGATCACGGCATGATAGCCTGGTCTCCTTATACCCGTGGTAGCATATCACTCATTGAGTCGGTTCAACGGAGAGCAACTAAGATGGTGTACGGTCTATCTAACCTGTCATACGAAAGGCGCGTAGGCATACTCCAGTTGCAAACGTTAGAAGATCGCCGAACAAGAGCGGATCTGATATTTTTCTTTAAGTTAACCCACAATAAACTAAGGTTTGACGAGTCCGTATTATATGACAAGATATGTGACGACCGATTAAGAGGCCATCGATACAAACGGAAACTTAAGAGTATATCTAAACTGCATATTAGGAGATTTAGTTTTGTTCATCGTAATATTTCACTGTGGAATAATCTGCCTGAATGGGTTGTTACACGTCGAAAATCTCAGAGCTTTCAAGAGAAATCTTCACCTATCTGGAATCTTGCAATGATCGTTTCTGCTGCCGCTGCTTGTTTGTTCCAGGACAAAGATCGCGGAAACCTTGTAGAAGGTTTCGTCAACTTCTTTCTGAGTGTCAAAACAAAGTCATGGCATAAAGATATCACTACAGAGCGCCTCAGAAGAGAAGGTCAGCTATGTTGTTAGTTTTATTTTTTGTTGTTTAATCAGTCTTTTTCTGGATTTTGTAGAGTCAGTGGCGAATTCGCGTAGTGGAGATACTTCCGTGTGTGTATGTAAATTCCGCGTAAAGAACTAGGCTTCTGAAATTATAGTTCAGCATAATTTTGGTTACGATTTCAGCGTAAAGAATTAAGCTATTGATCCCACTTGTATTGTCTATAGTAGGGAACGACCGAATACCTAATTTCACCGAATACCGAATATTCGGCCCGTACTATTCGGCCGAATACCGAATAGTTGTTCGCAACACCTATGTATGATGAGAAATCTATAAATCTATAACTATAAATCCACCACTGTATGTACGTGCACCATGCAACAAATCGTTTTGTGTTGTGTTGCTGAGTCAGCGATAGTTTTTGTTCGATGAATTTTTTTTGCTTTGTGCTCTCGTTTGTTAGGTTGAAGTTATAATTTTGTTTTTTATTGATTTTTTATTTGATTGCCTGAATTATGAAGAGTGTCACCATTTGCGATTCACTTCTGCAACATTCACGAGGTGTCAAAGAAAACGAACAAATCCTGCTGCATTTAGACCCCAAGGTATTAATTTCGCAACTATTATGGCAGCGAGATAGTGCACGGCTGATGGAGAACATAACTGCGGTGATCAGAAGATTCGATCCGGCTGCGAACTGAATTGATGAGTCTCAAACGCATCTTGTCTTGCCAAAGTTGCAACACCTTGGACGTTTTAGCGGTTTGTAGCATCATTATCAGGACTCCAGCCGTAAAATTAGGATATCTAGTGGGCAGATTTTGACTCTATTTTTAAACTAACAGCGGCCAGTCAACTATTCGGTATTCGGCCGAATATTGCTAACTATTCGGCCGAATATAGAATACCTACTATTCGGCCGAATACCGAATATTCGGTCGTTCCCTAGTCTATAGTTAAATTTAATGGTTTAAAGAGGCGAGTTAGCTAGTGTTTCTTTATTAATAGCTTATTAAATGTGGCGCTTTTGGATTTTTACTTGATTTATGGTTTCAAGATTCTTAGAGAGCGCATTGTGATATCAATTCTGGCTTTCGCTTTCAAAGCTCCAGGCGTAAATAATTACGCATATACGTAATAGAACTCTACGTCGGTTTCAAGAACAGCACCAATATTTTTTCTGATTTTGAGTCTTACTTAAAATAAACCGTAATGGCTGAGTGCTACACACTTAGGTATCCGTAAAAAGTAGTTAACCTTAACTTATTCTATTAAATTTCCCAAATAAAAACCTTAGGTCAAAATATATATTAGTACTATTTTAAGCGTATATGTTATATATTAATTAGTTAATAATTAGCAACTTCGGCCCTAGTATCGAATGAGAAAATACCCGGGAGAGCAAGTTAAAGTGTTCATTGGATAGTAGCATCACTTGTTATGTGTGGCAGCATGGTGAGTAAGGGGAGTGGCATACATTACCCCATCGAGCAAACTCTCAATTTCCAACTCGATGAGGTATCGAGATTCGTGAGACATTAACTGGATAGTAGCTTGCTACTACTACGCAGTTTTTATAATAGCGTATCGCGTCAGCCGTCCGGAGACAGGTATAGAAATATAACGGACGTATTAGCGATAATCCTAAGGAACTTAGGCCAGCTAATTAAATAACCCTGCAGTGGCCAGCCGTCCGCGGATCTGCTGTATGAACTCACAAGATCTGTAATCAAAAGTGGCTTACTAGAATTAGCGGTACCTGGACTTTAACTAATAGAAAATATATAATTCAGAGCCAAAATAACAGAGCGTTGAGTGACTTTTTCAGAAAAGAGTTAGCTGAAATTTTGAACAGTCTCCAAGTGTAAAGAAAGAAAATTACCGGTGCCAAGTATAGCCTAATCAACTGCGGTGCTAAAGAACTGTGCCTGATTTGTACTTTAACATTTTTAAATAAATATTTCAATTACGGCTTTGATGCTCAATTGTCTAAAATCTGAGTGAATCGAGCTAATTCGCGGCGCCTCGCTAAGCCGAATCACAGTATTAGGCACGCGCTAAAAGGAGGCGACCACTTGTACCCGCCGGCATAATACTGGCCACACCTCGATCCACACATCTTCAGGTGACGAATTCAGTCCCAATTTAACTTCCGTCGGAAGAAATTCCCCTCCAACCCCTACCCCCATCCACACAACAAAAATTAACATTTATATATACTTAGAATTGGTTTTAATGATCTGGAAGACTTATTGTGGTACTATGGCTTGGAGTTTTAATTAACTTCTGATAAATTTTGAAGCTCTAATTCAAGGTTACATAAAGGTCTGCGTTTTAAAAGAGTTTGTACTCGGTTTTCCGGTTTTACAGCGTAAAGGACTACGCGAGCCGAAACTTCATAGATCGCTTTGATTTGAATCAGGAGATAGTTTAAGGTTGGTGTCTAAATAGTGGCCTACTTCACACATAAGTTTTTTAAATACATTAGTTATATTAGTAATATTATGTTTTCCAGATAAAACTTATGCGAATTATAATGGCAGATATAATATGGGCGATCGAGTATTAACTGTATTAGTTAATATCTTATAAATTCGGCCCGTACGCGTTGAGAAAATAATATCCGGATGAGAGTGCAGGTGGGCTTATGGTTAGTGGTGCGACTTATTGGGTCAACATCCAGTCGGGGTGGCTCAGCAAAAAGTACTATTCTTGAGAAGACCGGGCGAGTAAGGGGAGTGGCATCGAATTACCCTCTCGAGCGCCACTTTATCCCAAATCATCCGATAAGCCTGCTATACAGAGGCTTGTCTTTAGAGAAAAGTTCGACAGAAGTAGTCGACCGCTACTACGCAGTTGTACATATTTAACGTAGTTCATCAGCCAGTCGGGGGCGGCTTGTGTAATATAACCGGCAAGTATTAACGTAAATCTAAGGTCTAGGTTGAGGTAATCAATTAACCCTGCAGTCGGCTAGCCAGTCGGGAGTCGGAAGTATCAACTCGCAATAGCAATATTAGATTACCAGTTAACCTGAATCTAACCGTCGATCGCTGACACCGGAACTCGCTAAATAAGGAACGTATTAGTCTAAAATCTAAGAACATAGGATGAGGTAGTTATATACTCGTACGGTTACCAGCCAGTCGGGGGTAGTCGTGTCAACCTCACAAGAGGAGTAATAAAACAGTACGTAATCTAAATACAAAGTATCAGAAAACGGGACTAGTGAGCAACAAATAATCTAGTGGCCGAGTGTTCGCAAAAGATAACGTAAAAGCGGAGTAAATTTCTAGTGGAGTCAGCATAATTGAAAGCAGAAACTGTGCTAACGTAACCGGCGGAGTCTCAGTGCAAAATAGCTTATACGGGTACTAAAGAGTAGTGCCGCGAACCAAACTACGTGTGTGGAGTATTGTATGCCTTAATATTTTACCATATTTTGTAATATACTATTCTTGCCAAGGGTTTGGTGCTTATCTAAATCCGGAGTGACTAGAATAGCACCGCGCTGCAACACAAAATATGGGAAACGAGTACCTATTTGTAAAAGTAGAAGTGCGAGCCAACTTATATCCCCACCGGCATACTACTGGCCACACCTGAGATCGCACATTTTTTGGTGAAGGATCCCGTCCCCTTTTAAATTCCGATAGCCGTCATAATACAACAACAACCACCAACCCCTTAACTTTTGGAATTCACAAAAATATAACATAGTGACCACAATTTTGTGTAAAAGTGGGGAAAATTGGAACAAAATAGGTCAAAAACTTTAAAAAACCAAAAAGTAACCCTCCAACCTATAAAAGGCATAAGCCATAATAGAAGATATCTATATTGTAATAGCAATTAATAGGCCCCATAACCAGGACGTTTTTCGCAAGCCTGTTTAAATACTAAAGTATTAAAATGTCACTCTTCAGTGAACGCCAACTAGTACAACGATTCAGAAAAACGACATCAAAAAAAAAACGTCGACAACGTGCAAGAAACAACGACAAATCCGAGTTCGGCGAGAGAAATTGAAGATTAATCCGAGAATTCGATCCGAGCGTAACTGAGCCAAAAAGACAAGACCAACAAGAAGCAAGAAGATATTTGTAAGAAACATATACCAAGAGATTCCAGGAAGAAGCAAGCACCGCCAACTATATATACCGAGAGATTCCAGGAAGAAGCAAGCACCGGCCAAATATTTTTAACAACAGAAGAACGAGAAAGAGAAATGCAGGAAGCGATACAAAAACTGCAACAACAAAAAGAAAAACAGCTGCAATTCATAAAGAAGCATACAATTCTGACTAGAGAACTGCAACAAATGTGTCGAAGCTTCGATCAAGACGAACCAGAAATTCCACCGACGCAACCAAGAAAGGAATCGCAAAGTACAGATGAATATAAAGGAATTGTAGTACGACAAAACGAAGAAAGACAACGAAAGCAATTTCGATTAACGGAGCAACCGCAAGCAATGAACAACCGAAAATCATAATACAGGGCAAAGAATACTACTAGGTTCTCTGAATCTGAGTCAAGTATATGCGACATCGAAGAACAACGAAGAATCGGAGCAAGAACAACCGATAACAATTCCAATCGGCAATCAAGAAATACTCGGTGTAGAACGAAACACTGTTAAAATTCCACAAATATCGGAGCAGCAACAACAACCGAATGCAAGTAATACAGGTCGGTGTAAACGACAATCAGTTCGGTGCAAATTATAGTCAATCCGGTGCAACGTACAAACCGCAACGGGAATAAACCGCAACTAAATCGGTATAACTTAAACGAATTAGGTGCAATCCAAACGCGATCCAGTGCAAAATGAGATCAACACAACGCAACACATGGACAATCTGGTGAAAATTTAAATGAATTCCGTTCAAATCAAACGCGATACAATACGAAACGTCACCAACTTGTCCAACTTACGATCAGTTCGGTGCAAACAACAACCAATTCGGTGCAAAAAATGAACGACCCGGTGCAAACCATTTCCAAGTCGATATAAGCCGAGAGCAATACGACATAAATGAAGCATTATTCAGTGCAAATCAAAACGAACTCGATGCAAAGCCAACACTATTCAACGTAAACCGATAACAATACTGTGCAAACCACGACCAGTTCGGCACAAACCAAACGCGGCTCAATATAAACTGCGAACAATTTGGTGCAAATTACTTTCGATACGGAGTAAATCAAAATGAATATGGTGCAAACCAAACGCAATATAATGCAAACCGAGATCAACTCAACGTAAATCACACTCAGTTGGGTGCTAATCAGAAGAATGAGGAGCAGTAGAACAGAAATTAACGGCTCTAGGAACAAAAACTCGAAACTTCGCAGCGTCATTAGATAGTTGTCTGCATTCGTAGCACCATCGAAAATGAACGGTCCAAAAATCCGCCTCACCACATGTTGACCCATACTGTCAGACCAGAAGCATTCATATGATGTTCGGTCGTGTTATGAGAGTTTTCAGCATGCCAATAAACACAATTATGCGTGGCATTTCAGTTTATAATTGCTTTCGTCGGACGAAATGATTTCGTCAGCTGATTCCGGTTCAGCATTGGACGAAATTTTGCAAAATTCAACCCGACGATCATAGTCATCCTCATTCAAAGCCTGAATTAACGTCAGTAAAAAGGTTTTAGACCCAAACTTTTAACAACTCGGAAAATAGTCGATTTGCTGATGCCGGTTTATACAGCACAACTGGGAATTGACCTTGTCGAACTATTGTCAGAATGATAGGAAATATCAGCTATCGCAACATCACCAGATCCCGTCGGTGGTCTCCCTGTTCAGGGCAAGTTAGCTACTTGACCTGTCAGACCAACTTTTTTTAATTGAAGCAATAGTTTTATGACATGGAGGCTGTGAAAATGAATGCCAGTACCATTATCGCACAACTTCACATCTATTTTGTTTACTGAATACAGTCTTCTGCAGCTAAACCAAGTCAGGCAAATTAAATCGAGTATCAGGCTTCTTGTTATACGTATATATTTATAATTGTTCGGTTATAGTTCCTGAAATTAAGAGAGTTGTAAGTATACTATATATGTGAGTCTCAGCAACAGTTGGAAGTTGGGCCTTACTTATGGGCCGCCCTATACTTGTCCGAAGGAAGATTGCAAGGACGAAAAGGTATACCCGCAACGCCAGGGTGCCATAATGACGTGACCAAACATGGATTTGAAGGCCCGTTCCATTGATACTGTTTACATAACGTATGGTGTGATTTATTAATGGTATGTTTCACTCGATCCGTAGTACACAAGTTATAAGAATATTGAAAAAAATTAACTAACTTGATGGACTGTCTCAGGTAAAAGCGTAATGTTTTAGGTGTTACCTTGTTTCATGTTCCCGAGTCTCTTGTTCCACCAGAAATTGTTGTTGAGCAAAGATGTTGACCTCGATGCGTTCTTGCTTTTTAATATTTTTTCGATTCGAAGTCTGTTTCGCGGGTATGGTCTGCGAAACACTGGTAGCGGTATGATCAGATTTAGAAAAGAATCCTTAAAATTAGTTTTTGCCTTTTTGACCAGGTAGATGATGTCGAAGCTCTTAAAACGCGTGAACATGACAGAAGACTGATTACGAAACTTAAATATAAGTTTCGAACAAACTTAAGTATACAAGCACTGATTTGCAAACAAAGCGGTGGACCGCTGTCTCTCGTTTCCCAGTCATAGTGATTATCAACCGCTTGTCTTAGCCGGGAGCTCAAACTTTTGAGAGTTTTTTAAATTGATCTAAATAAGTAGGTTTATCAAGTACGCAAAATGTATACTTATTAGATGTATAGATGTATTTTGTCCCCGTTTCTTTCTGATTATTAACATTGCTAATTCATGGTACAGATTTCACGCCTATATCTAATTTTTTTGCTGTAATATTATTTTTTGTAGCTAATACATGTATGAGTCATGAAATATTTAAATTAACGATGAGTGAGGGACGTTCCACCAATAATTTTGCTATCATCAAAAACCGTCAAAATTATTTTTCGTCTTTTCTTTGGACATCATAACTAATCACCGGATGGATGGATCTTAACAAATTTAGTGTATCTGTGCCCCTTTATTAGAATCTTTCATCGGCACTTTTAACTTTGCTGTTGTGTATTTTGTGTCAGTGCTACTGTTTTCGAGCTATGACCCCAAGATAATAAGTGCCCCGTAAAAGTGAAAATTTCAACAGTTTTAGAGACAATATGTTTGTTTGTTGGGGGTCAACTATGGGATTGTTTAACGGATTATCGAACCCGTTAAACAAGTTTGTTTTAACACTATATATATTGACTTGACTGTTAACCGTAGGTTTGAATCAATGCTGGAGCAAAATGATAAATTTTGCTATCAAGAATAGTCAAAAGTCTCCAGTTTTTTAATATAAATACATGTGCATCAATCGGATGTGTATGTAAGTTTTCGACGTTGCTAAATACGATAAAAGCAATTGTATTTGCGTGGTATGCATCAAATAGGGCAAGCTTAGGGGTTTTACTACGTAAAATCACTTTTAAATTATAATTTTTATTAAAATTTGCGATTTATAAATGTCAAAAGTTTTTGTTTTTCGGTCATTAGAAGAAGAGATACGTATAAAGTTCTTCGGATTTGATATATGACCAAAATGGCTATACCGTTGTCATTGGAGTATTGCCGGTGTATAATTGCTATATATAATGGAATTTTAAGCGGGCTTATGGTCTTGAATTTGGATCGGCAAAATGGTCGCGCAGAGTAGCCACACTGGATCGTTTCGCCCTGCTTTGCGAGTAACTAGTAAATAATTTCAGTTGAAATAACCTCCCATCGTAAAATATTGAAGGTCTGACCATATATAATCGATCCAGTTTGGCTAGTTGGCATATTTTCAGTGCAATACATGATGTGTGTTAAGTTCATATAAACATCAATAAAGTTTATACTGAAATGATTTCTCAGTATATAATCGCTGTAAAATGTACATTTATTAGTATTTCGCCGCAAGTACGACAATAAGAATTGGTACATATTTATTGTGTTTCAAAAGTTGTTGGCGGACAATCCCGAACTACGTTTTCACTATATTTCAGTGTGATTAGAATTGTATTTTTGCATAATATTTGCTTTTCAAATTATGTTTTGTTGTCATGTTCATTAGTGTGCAGAAGCAATGGACTGGTATAAATACATATCATTTTGCACCAAATCCTGTAGGAGCCTGCGCTTATTGTAGCCAATTTTGGGGCTGCGGTAAAACCCGGTACCGGACCCTGCCAAGTGTAAAGGCCAGCCCGGCCCCAAAATTAAAGAGAGCAGGCCCCAGCCCAGAGTAAAAGCCCGCCCTTACCCAAGATAAAAAGAAACCCCGGTCTCGAGGTAAAGAGAGTCGCATTAAGGACGAAAGTTTTAGAAGAACTGTATTTATTGAAAATCTAAACGGAATTTAACGAGGGTGTCACATCACACTCTTTACAATCTGGTTGAAATAGCTTTTTAGCTCGAAAGCCCTGGTGGCGATGGTTTTATATCGAAAATCCAAGTATTTCCTCATCTTTTGGCTCATTTAGTATCAAATGAATTGCTGAATCAGCTCAGAGATGTTACTTCTTTGCCGGTTGTCGGAGATCATCTCTTAGCTTTTGGATACGACACAAGTTTCCAGTTTGGGTCTTCTTTGTCTCAGGTTTAGCATACAGACATAAGCTTTTCCAAGGATCTCCGGTTATACCATTTCCTTATCTGGTGCATGACAGAAAAATATTCGAAGGACCATAATCAGTTTATGGCAGATATTTGTGTTTTAAACAAATGTGTTTTGATTATGCGGCTTTACCTACTGTCTATACTGCTGCGTGTATTTGGTGGCTCATATACTGTTCGACGGAACGTAGCATCTCTACGATGGACCACATACTCCATAACCTTCAACATGCACAACCGTCCCAAGACAGCTAATGTGGGCTGTTTATACTATATAAATAAACAGCTGGGCTCTCCAAATTGGGGTGGCGGTACCCCTGGCATTTTTCGGTTCCCCATGGTTCAAAACAGGTGCCCACCGGTGCATGCCCCCCTGGCAAAATTTTGGGCTCCCCCGGTGCACTGCCTCTGGGAAAATTTTTTAGTTTCCAGTCGGTCCAAAGTACAAAAAATTTGATCAAAATTTGTACAAAAATTCCGTTCTGAAGCCAAAAATTTCGCAAATTTTGTTAAAATTTGCTTCAAAATAGCTTTTTCTCTCTGTCAAAAGCGTTTTGGCAGTGTTTCTGACATGGTTTTTAACCGTTTTTCTCTTAGCTAAATGTCCCTTGGAAAACTGGGCGCCCCCATCGGTTCGGAAACAGGGGGCCCCTGGTTCATACCTCCTGGCAAAATTTTCAGCGAATGGACAGCCCAGAACAGTCAGGTTAAAATAATCGCGGCAACTACTGGGGTAGGGGCAGCGGGCTGTTAAGTATATATGTCAAGTCCTCGTCGTGCAGCCTGGGAAACGTAAGCGTACAAACACTACTCTACCTTTGGGCCCGGAACCGGCTTTAACCACCTGAGGCCGGGTTTTATCCCTACCCCAATTTTGTAGCGTACTGTAGCTCTTTTGCAATCAGTTACCTAACGTAGATAATATCGAAATAGTATCATTCCTTTTAGATATTATACGTATATATTAATAGCATAATATAGTGTTGCTGCTGGAAGACGAAAGTGCGAATATAGGTTGGTTAATTTGATTTTTGTTTTGTGTAATTATTAAAACGGAGCGAACAGAGTCTCCACTAGACGGAAAATCGTGAAATTCATTTTTTAATGTTGGTGTGACTCATAACTGATCTTTGGGTAAATGGATTTTGGCAGAGTTTTTTTGCTTGGTAGAAAAATTTTGTATTCGTTCCAACTGCGCAACATCACGGTTAAGATATGGAACCCATGCTGATACTCTACCTTAGGTTTGGTTAAGCATTTATATAATTGCAGATAAATCATGTTATTGCTAAAGTCAAATCAACGATATACTGTAGAAATTGCTTGGTGAGCATCATGAGTAATAAGTTTTACGTTATGAGACGGTTGAAGATTGTCATAAGTCCAGTATCCTAGGTATTTAACAACTTTAGCCGTGGCTATCGTTGAGCCGTATATCATCATGGGGTTATTAAAACCAAAATTCATGACGTTGGACTTAGGAAGAGAAAAGTTCAAAAGATTATCAGCACCTCATTTCGCAACTTTGTCAGTGTAAATATGAAAGTCTGAACAATCATACGCAATACTGCCAAGAACCTAATAGATAGGGGCATCATCTGAACATTTCTCTGGCCTGTCCACAGCCCTTCGAAAAGTGGGGGGAACTTCGGGGGGCCCCCACGTTAATTCTCGGGGGAAATTTCAAAGTGGGGGGATAAATTTTGCTTAAAAATACAAAATATTTCCATATTTTCATGCATTTTTACTACTGTGAACGTACTTTCAAGCTAAAAAACAATGTTTTAGCATTATAAATAGTGGTAATTAATGTTTAAAAAACAATTTGCAAACAAAGAACATAAATTTTCAGACATAAAAAATTTTTGGAATTAGGTATGGCATGGGCAATTTCGGCCGAGTAGGGGGGACGGACATGGGGGAAAATCTCACGAACATGGGGGGATTTGGAAAGTGGGGGGGGGTCCCCCACCCCCCACTGTGGACAGGCTAGTTTCTTTGTGCGACTTGACACATCATCATCAAGATCACTAGTAAACTAGTAACTCGCAAGCGAGGGCGACACGGAGCGATCGTGTTTTATCAAGTGGCAATTGTGGAATTATCTTATACCAGGCCTTGTGTTGGATGTATATGCTCACTACACTAAAACCTCTGCAACCCTGGATACATTGGAAACCATCAAACCTCGTCGCCTTTAAACCTTAAATCCATCGAAAACAACTGAAAACACATGAAGTTTTCGTTCTAGCGTGTAGGTAATCGAACTATCGTATTCAGCATTCCTAAAACACACATATATATGTTGTTGTGTCATTATTGTTGATGCCCTGTACGCAATACGTAAACCAACTACACAAGACAGGCTGTATTCTGGCAGTCGGGCTCAATGACCCTAAATTCATTGAAAACATCTGAAAAGGTATTAATATTAACGCTGGACGCTAGAACCGTCGTATTCAGCGTACTGAAAAACCTATATATATGTTTCTTGGTGGCCTGCAAGCAACAAATAAACAAATGAAAACACTTATACATTTTCCAAATCGGGTTCGTCGCTTGTAAAACCCTTGAAACCCCATGAAAAAGTATAATATAGTCAATCAGGACTCTAGATAGCAATACTATCGTATTCAGCATGCTTGGTATCATAATAGACAATCATGATGTAAAACAGACCACATACCGAAATTTGAAAAATCGCTATTTTTACAAAGGGTGGACCAGCCGTATTCGTGCCCACAGCGGTCCAGCAAGTGGTCCCACGAAAAATTAGTTGTCAGCAAAGTTGTATATCTCTAAGTTGTGTCGTGGTAAGTAAGTGGTTGTGTCGTTTTTTGATGCGATGCCTGTGTCTGTGAGATATGGGCTTCGATAGACTGGTACCCGTGTTTCAAGATTTGGCAAAGAACCCTTAAAAACTGTGTTTGCCATTTTCACCCGGAAAATGGGAACTGTTCGCCTTCAACTAAAGACGATATCTTCATCACTTTCGTTATCGAATAAAAAAATTCGAAATCCGTCTGCGCGAAGATGACTTATGCGTGACAGAAGCAGACCAAAAATTTTCACGATTTTTACCTATAGCGCCCTCAGTGGAAACTCTGTTAAACAAAATGGGTCCTAGTACGGACACCTGAGGCCCTGCCCATTGTATCAGCGGATGGCGAGAACCATTAATGATACTATCTTAGATAGGTTTTTAAGTATTGTTCAATTCATTTTAACGGGCCTTCCATTATACCATATAAGTATAGCTTTGTCAGTGGTTTGCGATATAGAACAGTGTGAAAACCTCGCTTTAGATCCAGAAATAACCTTACCCACATCAACAACTTTAGAAGTATCATCCAGAAAATCAATTAATATACACTTCCCTCCACTGTGGACAGGCATAAACGCTTAAAGCAACATGAGTCATAGTCGGAGGATCATTTTGTAAGTTGATGTTCATTATAACCCTGCGCATACCTCTGAATTACTTTTTCAGCGCTCAGAATTCACCACCTCGGCGATAAGACATGGTACTGGTTTGAAACCGAACGCACGATTAGCGGATTGATGGCTACATCTCTAATAGAATTCTTTGGTTTTTACCGTGTTCCGCAATTTGAATTTACGGCTCGGTCTCAAAGACGGGAGAAAAGAATGTGTTTAAGCGCACAGCAATACATTCGTCACCAGTGACAATCTCTCTATTATCACAGATAGTCCTCATTTTGCCTTTAGCATTAATTTCCAGTGGATATAATTCCAAAAATAGCTTGGGATGCTGGCGGGGTAATATTTTTATAATCTAGTCCTTGAATTTTCAAGATAGGTAATATATACTTTTTTAATCAAGCTACGACTTATTCCTCAAAACATCTTGCGGCAGATTTTCAAATATTTTTATAATATAGTCCTTGAATTTTCAAGATAGGTAATACTTTTTTAATCAAGCTACGACTTATTCCTCAAAACATCTTGCGGCAGATTTTCAAATATTTTCGTTAACCCTTTTGCTCGCGTCGTGAGGAGAATTAAGGATGGTAGTCTTGGTGTAGCTCAGTGTTAGCGAATGCAGCTGTAGCACAAACGGCTCGGGTTTGGCATCAGTTTGGAAGTAGTAAATGGGTACGTCTGCTCAACAATTAAAGCAACATGGTTTAAATTCTGCTTTTTTTGTAAGTTGATGCTCAATGTATAGCTGTGCACGTCTCTCTAAATTAGATATTCAACACTCAGAATTCACAACCTTAGCATTGAGACAATTTTATTTTGCCTTAAAGATAAGATTAGGTGCCGCGTTCACTTCGTCTGTCAGTCTGACATCAGTTTGTTCGTAGTGAGCGGGTACGTCTGCTCAACCATTAAAGCAACATGGTTTAAATTCTGCTTTTTTGTAAGTTGATGCTGAATATATAGCTGTGCACGTCTCTCTAAATTAGATATTCAACACTCAGAATTCACAACCTTAGCAATGAGACAATTTTATTTAGCCTTAAAGATAAGATTAGGTTCCGGGTTCAGTTCCGCTTCCGGTAAAGTATTGCAGTACCGGATCCTGCTAATTTTTTTCCGGCTACGCATTTGTAGATATATAGATTGCCTAAATAACACCACTCGGGAGATAATTTTTCCGTTCAGTGGGCTGCTGTATGTTTGCTTCTACTGTCGTGAATTTATGTGAGAACGTAGTTCCCGATTGTTTTGCTGATATGCTAGACATTTCAATGTTAACATACTAGTAGCTTGTCCTATCATCAAGGTGGTGAATTCTGACTGTAAATATGTAAATGATTAAGTGATATTGGGAATCAGCTTATATAAGGAGCTAAATATCAGCCATGTGCCTGGAATAGTTGCAGGGATATACCGCTTATTGTGCATTTAACGACTCACGTTGGTAATTACCTGGAGGATGAATTGCTCTCCAAAATGATACCAATAATACCCATATAATTGCGGTTGCGCAGATATTGCCGTTTTCGTGTATTTTGGGTCTCATGCGCCTATTTTAAAACCCCTTTATATTCGAATCCAGTACCAAAGAGCAGAATAGCAAAATATTATACACACTGTGATAGAGGTTTATTTTTTTCCCTATAAGATGAGGCCAATTTGACTATCTACTCCGGTAGTCGAGATACTATAAATGTGTTCTATCGGGGGAAAGATTTGGAGTCAGGCTTCGCGCCCAGCTAAATGGTACAAATAGAGATGACAAACTTTCAAATGTCACTGTCAAATCACTTAAGGCGGGAATAAAACTGCAGGATTTATCTGATGCAGAAGATATATAAATTTTGAGATCATCGTCAATATTGGCAAATATTAAAGAACAAAAATATGACATATAGCTAGAAAAACACTCGGGGTCAGTATTCAAACCACACAGTTTTAACAATAATTATATACCCATCCAAAACATAAACACATCGTTTAAAATACGCCAGATGTATGTGTTGCATTGACAAACAGTTAAATCAATGATACGATGGTATTCTGCACGTCTGTATTTCGACTACCGCCTGTTGCCTGGACTCCGGGTTTGATAGCTGTGTTTTCTGTGACTATAATAATTGTATAAAATGTGACTAGTCTGCGCGTGTGCATTTGGTTAAAGTGTTTAGCCTTCAGCGTATACGTACACGTAGCTTTGCTGGGTCGCATATATATAAATGCGTTTCAGCTTGCGTTTATTTGTATTTATACTTTTCCTCCGGTCTTCAAACGACCGCCTGCACGACGTGTTTTCTCGCTTTCCTTCGTTGGTACTATTACTAATATCACATCACTACCACATAAAGTAACCGTCTATCATTATTATGGATGCATATGTATGTGCGTTTATCTAGGTTTATTGCTACTAATAGTATACGCATCTCTTGACTGTGAATCATAGTTGACATTTTAGCACTACCAAAATTCGGATAGTCCTCAGTTTTGGTTCCATGTCACAAGCGTTGAAAATAGCTTGCGACATTGTTTTTGTTTTGGAATTGGATTATATTGCTGTTTCTTCATTTAAAAAACATAGTTTGGAACTGTTGTTAACTGATTGCTAATGCTCGATCACTCATCGCTTTAACGCTTTATTACGTAAATAAGCTGTCGTTTGCTTATTTACTGTAGTGATGTACGTGAACAATTTGATAGCAATCAATAGTAGCTGTTGTTTATTAAATAACCGAGAACTAGACTGGAACCCGGAATTGGCTAAAATGCTTGGGATTTAGTTACTATCTATATATATTAATATTGCATTGAATTTATTAAACAAAATAAGCCATCTATGATCACTTCTGTGTATATATATTTTATCGAAGTGAAGAATATGTGATAAATTTTATTATGTCGCTCAAGGAATACGGACAATTTTTACTGAGATTTTCTTGTTCATTAAACAAAATTCAGGTTATCTGCTTTTATGACTCGAATTTAATAACAAAGTTGAAGACATCTTTATAGAAATCGCCAATTTCAAAAACTGTATGCTGTTATTGCTAAGACAATAGGGAAATGTACAAATTGCTCAAAAAGGCTAAACCGTCTATTTTAATTATTTGTTAAAAAGAAACGGTGTGTTTTATTATATGAAGATGTCATCCACAATCATAAATTGCACTGTTAAAATATATTATACCTGAGCAAAAGCCCGCTGTGCTAGTGCGTTTCCGGATCAAATGTGTTCGTTCGTTTTAGAAAAGCTATCTGTACGCCGATTCTGTTACCACCAGTTTTAATATCGCAATTTTCGTGGTTAGGAGGGGTAATTATGCTGCAGAACAGATTTCCTAATTTTTAAAATCAATTCCGCTGCATTTTTGTTTTAAACTCGAAATCTTCAGTTTATGTTGGTATTTGATAGCAGGTTGTTGACGGCTCTTCATTAAAAAAGGGTTATTGCCTTACCGATTCTTGTCCAAAATTCGAATCATTTGTTCTATATATGTTTGTAATATATCTACTTTATTAAAACGCTTAAATCATACAGCCTTTTTATTCGTATATGCAAAAATGTTTTTTTAATCTTGATGTCTGATAACTAATTCCTAATTTTATGCTGCAATAGAAACAAACATTTTTGGTTATTTATTGAAAAACAGACAATATTTTGAGATTTCTGTGACTATATCATTGGTGTCATTTTAATAATTTCGCCTGTACGCGAAGTGTCATGAAAAAACCTCTTATGTGTAAATGCAGATTTGTATGTTCTGAATAACGCATCTGATCCGAAATTTTACGGTTATCTAAGGCAATCCCATGTTTTAAACCTCTTGAGAACGCGTTTTTGAATACCTTGGAAAATTGGTGCTTCATCTGTTTTTCATTTCCTGGTTTGCTTGCCAATGTGTGCGAGATATGTTTAGATTCTAGCGCGGTCCGTCAATGCTTTCAACTTTTTATTAGTTTAATAATTTTGTTTTTCAGCTGCATGTAGACTCTAAGTATTCTTCAATATTTATTGCATATATACAGTATACCCTGTGTAACGTTATTTAATTTTTTGGAAAGTTCATAACTTTGGAATTCATCGGTACTTTCAAGAGCTTATTAACGATGCTCAGTAATTTTAAGCAAACCCTCCCAAAATTAGCATTTTTTGCAATTTAAATTTTTTTAGAATGTAAAGTTTTGTGTCATTCGGTTTAGACCGTCGAGACTAGTTTAGTGGCGCAAAATGAGCATGATTAAGCGATTCATTCAAAAGTTATAAGGCAAATTGGATTTTGTCAGTTATAAAACGTAAATTTAGAACATGTGGAAAGAACAAAATAACAAAAAGGATCATACTACGACGCAGCAGCGCTTGTTTTTAGTAATACACAATAGCTGATAGGGGCCAGAAAGAGCCAAATTTTCAGGCTCTGGCACGACTCGGCTCTGCGTGAACCATTTCCTTCACGACTCGTCTGTTGGAAAACCAGGCGCGACTCGGTTCTTAGGCTCCTAATAATAAAAGTTGGCGACATATGAGAGACCGTAATGTACAAACGAGTTATATATAGTTCCTTTTAAGAGACGAGTCGAGATTATTTCGGCAGCCGTTGCTGTTGGCTGACTATTATACTATATACTTCAGCTGTTATAATTATGCTTGCTATTTCAGAAAAGAGCTTTTAAGTTTGGACAACAGCTTTTTCAGATACACTATGCTTGGCTCACACAGACAGGTTGCTGAAGCTGGCTAAACTCGGCTCCTCATACATAATGGCAGCCTCAGCTCGGCTCGAGAGCCAAGCCCAAGCGATCCTACAGTCTAAATTCTCACCTCTAACAGCGGAAACAATCTATGGTATATTCTGTACATTCGTATGTATAACAATACACTTCTTTACTAAGAAAGTGGTTCGGGCTGCGTTGCAGATATGATTCTACAGTATTTTTGATTTACTCAAATTACGAGCGCGTTGTGGGTGTTTAAGGTAATTTCTGTAGTCAAGCTTGCAATGAAGTAAATGCTAATAATTGCATATGTTGTAGCAAGGGAATAACCGGAACCAAAATTTACCGGAACCGCAACCGTCCATTTAAACCGGATCCGGAACCGGAACCTGGTCTTCGAAATTTATATATAGTAAAACAGATGATGGAAGAAATGAAGGTATAGTGGATTTAAAATGCATTAAAAATAACTTTTACATTAAACTTATTGTTTTGCGATGGTATTATTGCCTTTCTGAAACTTTAAAGAGACTGATGAAGCTAATAATGTTTATTTATCGATCAAATATGTCGATTTTTGGACACCCAGAGCAAAAATGTCATCCACTATACACCATTGTATATACTGCGTCAAATCGAATATGCTTACAAAGCTTGGAGCGTAGAATACACACTTTCGCTCTGTCTCCAGTCGCCTCTCTTTACTACACATACGTTTGTTGTTGTATGTTCTTCTGTAGGAAACTTAAAATTATTGGTTTATATGATTCTAAGAGAAAATAATAGATAGAAGGTAATTTTCTGATCAGTGGTCAGAGACACTGTTTAGGCTAGCGTTGAACAAACAGTGCCCGTCAGTTAGATCATAATGATGATAACTTTCTAATCAGAATGCTATAAATGAGCTACTGTGATGCTGCTCGCACAGTTTCAATAAATACAGTTCATTGCCAAGAAAGCAGTTTCTAGCTGCGTTGCAGATAACGTTATTTTACTTCAAGCTAAACTGATTTACCAAGTTTACAAGCGCACTGGCGGGTGCCTGACGCAATTTATGTTAGGCAAGCATACCCTAAGTACTTCTGCGTAAGCCATACTCTGTTACCGAGTTGAACCGGTTTAATTCAAACGTATCCAACAGACTTCTGGATGTGTAAAATAGCTGCTACAAGCATTGACCTGGCTTTGATTTAACAAATTCCTGCAGGTTATTATGAAAAATTCCTGCTCAAATTATGTGCCCTACTTACGTTTTACACGGCAAATTGGTTAGTTAATCTTTTCTTTTGCTTGGTTGCATTGGAGCTTGATCATTGTATAATATATATTACATATGTTTGGATTGCAGGATAAAGCAAAAACCTGGAAAATTTCAAACAAAATTTTTAAACCGGAATTCCGGTTCCGGTATGGTTTTTGCCCTTTGCCGGAACCGGAACACGATTTTCGCCGGAACCGGAATTCCGGTTACTCCCTGGTTGTAGCGTAGTGTTTAAGTTAGAAAGTTCTGCTATGTATATAATTTGGATGTATAACTTGAGATTGACGCAGATCTTCGAATCAAATGATTCAACTGCCATAAGTGTCTGTTTGGCGTTGTTTTAACATACGTACGCTTAGCATAAGCAATTCTTACAGGGTTTAACTGAAAAAATCCAACGGAAACTAACAACAACAAATAGTTTTAACAACAAACATCAAATGAATAAGATTAACATGGCATGAAAATGCTAACAATTTTGTTGTTTAGTAAAAGTTAAGGCATAACGGTGGTAGTGTCCACTTATATATCTTCCACGTATAGCTAATTTTTGCGAATTTTTGGGTCTTTTTGGTTATCTCCCAGCCCGAATTTGGTTAATTTTGAAGAAACAGAACTGCTTCTTGGTTTACATACGCCGTATTATGATGCATGCAGCACTTTGATCGAAGAAAATTCAACTTCTGTTTACATACATATTTATAACTTTGTTACATTTATACGGAACTCAACCTAATTTGTATTTACAATGAACATATTTGTAGATTCGTGCGTTTGTACACATTATATATGTCTTATTATTAATGTCGCCAAAATTTCACCGTTTAATATTTTCATGGATTTCATTTATTAGTGCAACTTAATTCCGCTCTTGTGCGAAAGATATGTCCGACACTGCATGTAATTGCAGTTATCCTCGGCTGTCACAATGTCAACGTTGAAGGCTTATCGTCTGTAAGTTCGAGTATACTTATGGCTTACAGTTGTATAAATTTCGAATTATCAGCCGTGTCGAACCATTTTGTGTGACGTAATTACCAAATTCTATGTGTTTTGCAGGTCAGGTCCTGTCCAGCCTGTTTTTTTTTACACTTTTACGCTACCCTGCATGCCATTGTTTTTAAAAAAAGCAGATAGGCGCAGAAATTTTTAGCACACAAGAAATAAAAGTTGTAGCGCGGAGGCGCACTTTTCTAATGTCCTTCGCCGGAATCTTTCTAATTGTTCATCGACTCCTGGTGTTGATTTAGATGTTTTCGGGCTGCTATAGTAGGGACGATGGATTCAGATGTGGGCTGTCAGTCGAAATTGCTTATAAAAGATGTCAGCCTCGTCCTAGGCTATATCTAGACTGCATTGGTGATTGCTCCGTCCTCACGCTCACCATGGAGGAACTGACCAGCGGAGTGCTTCGACTATGGCTGAAATGGATATTGTTGGTTATAGTCGAGCACTTTAGTACCGTGTCTATGTATCACGAAACCCATCTCTTAGCGGTTCTAGTTGGAGACTTGCTCTAACATTTGAACATTCCGACTTCTGCAAATAAAGGAAGGGACCACTAACTCTGTCGATTTCTTCAGGTTCCTCCGGTTCATATTATATGGTACATGTTGGCCGCCTTCCCGCCCTACCCCAATTTATACCCTTAGGAATACCGATACTTTCCTGCGCCACTAATAATTTAGCGGATTTTTTGTGACGGCTAAAATATCAGAATTATTTCCTGTTTTGTCTAAAATGTGCCCAAATTTTACGGTTTGAAGCTAAAATCGTTGAAATTTTGCCTTTCTGAATATGAACAATTGTGATCAGTTGTTAAGTTACGCATGTATATATATATTTCTGACAATTACTGCAATTCATTGTTTCCCATTTCTCCATTTTAGCCGGGCATTCTCTAGATGAAACGGAAACGTTCCTCTAATTAGTTTCAGCTCTCTCGTTTCCACAGTGGGTAAACCCACAGGTCATACCTACAGGTATATAGTTTTGCTAATTTGAAGCAGTTAAATTTATTACCATGACCTCTCGTCAATGCTATTTTGGTAGGGTGATGCGTAATGTGTGCCGGCCGATAAAATATAATGACAGATGTTGAGAGCATTTCAAATCAGTCTCCAAACTGGATCAGTTGTTTGTTTAAGGATGATTGTCACTATCTGTCACTACCCAGCCAACTCGCCACTCTCACAGCCTTAAATTGTGATTAGACAGATGATCTCATCCAAGAACTGTAGACCGTAATGCCTTATGTCGTTCTCATGTTAAAACTATAAACTATATTATAAGCAGTCCCACCAGACTATGTCTTATGAATATATGAATTGTACATCTGGATAAATAGACCGCAATGATTCAGGTTAATAAATTAACCAGCTCTTACAGTATGTTTTTGCTTCTCAGCTTAAGTATTGGGAATAGTGATCCTCTGGAATTCGTTTATTTTCTGTACGATCACAAGCTACTACCGCAACAAGGGTTCTTGAATGTAGGAAATTATTCTAAACCGAAGGGTTAACACTTTCTTTGTGTGCAATTATAATGTACACCACAGTGTTTTGGGGCGCACAAATGTCAAGAGCAAATGCAACACTTTGCTGATATGTTAAGCAACCAAATGGTCTTGGAACTTTGAGTATAAATTGCAATGCAACCATCATTATTGCACTAATTCAAGAAGTTCTGTACATCCAGAGCGTATTTTCTTCCATCACTAACTGGCAAATAGTTCTTAGATCATCGATGCTTCTCATTCCAACGTCATACCGCAACTATATACTAATGAAAACCATTATATGAGTATGTAAGTATGTAGGTATATAATTTTTCTAAACAAGTTATTGTGGGATATTATGCATTCACGATTATATATAGTAAACCGGAATTATGTTTCAAACTGCAGCGTCAGATTAGCGTTGTATGTTACCCTCATTTTACTTTACGTTTCCGAGAGACCGTTTTGCCTAATTAAGGTAGATTTATTTTCAAAAATTCAATGTTAAGCTAAACTTTCATATCTTGCGTTACGTCGAAAACATTCATATCATTTTGTGAAACGCAAAAGAATTAATAAAAAGAAATTTGGCAACTTTGGTATAACTTTTTGTGGTAAAATGCTGCGTGAATTCGGCTGAATTTCAGAAATCGAGCCATGTCACTCTTATTCCCATACTTAACTAGCGTGTTCTTAATGATCAAGAAAAATTGTGAAATACTAGCTACTTAGCCGTTGAAAGAATGCAGTGGTTTTCTACACAGCACATGCTTATTAATTAAGAAATTATGTCGGTCTTTGGTTGTTTTAAAACAACAGATCCAAGTGATTGCCATCGTTGGTGAGGAATTGGCTTATTATGCAATAAGCTACTAAAGCTATTGTCGGCATTCCTGACGTTGCATATACTGGCCTGCGAGCTGCAGAATTTCAGAAGCTGTGTTTATTCCAATTCCAAAACATGCAAATGATGGTCAAAATCGCATTAAGATCAAAAATCCATCGGACATTAGCATGGTATATATTAGAGTTGTAACTTTTCAAAATTAATACACGGACCCGGACCTTGCAAAATAAAATAACAGGACCCGAATTTTTTTAAAAATAATACCCGAATCCGGACCCGGAATTTTTCGTCAGAAACACCCGGACCCGGATGCAATTCTATGCTAACCGTTGTTCCATTACCCACGTGCCAATCACACACTGCTTCTAGAGGGGTGATTGGTAGGAATTCCCCTGGCCCACGGTTGTGGGGTGCCTCAATCCTGATCACTCGTTGTCACTCTTCTCTATTCGCTGTGCTTGGTTTGATGTGACGCCGGGTATTGTTGCCATTGGCGTAGCGGCATGTATCGAAAATGTTGTTGACAGGTCTCGTTTGAACTTCCGCGCGGTCGTGCCCAGTCGTCCGAGGGCGGGGGCGTTGCTTTACCCAGTGACTTCAGGATCCTCGGGCATCCTCAGAACATGACCGAGGAGCTGCAAACCAGCAGTGTCGACACCTCGGTTTCGTGACCAACTCTTCGACGAAGATCTTCGTCCCTGATGTGATCGAACTTTGTCAAGCCTAGGATCGGTGTCTGCGTGACTTCGCTGTATGCGTTCTTCAGGCATAGAACAGAATCGGTCGAATGGCTGCATTATATATTTGAGTTTCGTGTGAACGAACACGTCTGCCGAATTTCACACATGCCGTAGGCCCGCAAAGGCTGACCTGGCACGGATTATGCGGTTTTTAATCTCGGTGTTGCAATCCCCTGATACCGTAAAATTGCTGCCCAGGTGACAGAACGACGTGTTCCCCCACAGAACCGTTCAGTACGATGTCTTGATGTGTCTCGATGCAGCATGTGATTAGTTTATCTTGGTCTTCTGCGAGGTGAGAGCGATTGAGCACCTCCTGTAGTTCGCTGGCTGACGATGCAGCTATGGCTATGTCGTCGGTATAAGCGGCATCTGTGAAGTTAATGCCATTTGCATCGAAAATTTAACCGTCGTCGTTAGCCTGGGCAGTCTCCACCACCCATGAAATTGCGTATTTGAAGAGGATGGGGACAAAATGGACCCTCGTCTCACTTCAGACTTGACCTCAAAGCTATCAGATAAGTGTCCTTTATTGGCATACAGCAGTAATATGGTTCTAACAGTGACTTGATAAGGGATATGATCTTGGCCGGCAAACGGTCCGCCTGCAATATCTTATAGGACGATTCTCTTTGAACTGAGTCGAACGCGGCTTTGAAATCAATGAAGGCCAATGCGGCTGGTCTGCGATATCCATGAACATTCTGCAACATGATATTCATGCTTAATATCTGGTTGATTGTGCTATGACCAGGTCGAAATGTTCCCAGTGTCCCTTGAATCTAATGCAGATTACTGCTTTCAGCACCTTGAAAGCAATATTGATAGGATAACCTAGTATATATATGATGCATTCAGTATGTTCTCTTACGGTATATAATTGTACATGTAGCACATATTAAATTTACGGCTATATACTGTTGCGTCTTTAGTGCGAGATTGCATCGTTTGAGTATCGAGCAAGCATAAAACTTTGAAAATTAATTTTTTTGACCAGTTTCTCAGTCGGAATGGAGAATCTTTAGAGTTACTAGCGCCGTTTTTCGGTGTCACGTTTTCCAACATAACCATCGCATATCTGAACACCATTTAATTTCACATTATAATCAGTCATCAGATGGTTCTGTTTGGCACGCATCACTAGTAGTAGTATAGTTTTATTACGAAATGTTATGGTTTCTAGTAGTGAACATAATATGTCACCGGATATTAACTCGAGCGAGCTAGAAGCAGATGGTTCTGAATTAAAATCCGCCATTAAATTGGCATGGCAGACAAACAGGCTGGGTATTTTTGGCAGTAGCCGGACACGGACCCGGACCTTGCAAAGTAAAGTAACCAGACCCGGAATTTTTGAAAGTCAATACCTGGACCCAGAGATGTAAACGGGTACGACTATTTTACCCGTTATGCTACCCGACCCGCGTAATCGAAAAATTTTGTACCCGCGGGTCTACCCGGCTTACAAATTTTTTACCCGACCCGGAATCCGGGTATAGTGTAGCTGCCAAACGTTTTCACCCGTTTATCCTAAGTTTAAGCTATCATGACAATCGTAATTGCAAACAGTGAAAAAAGGATAGAACCTTTCTTATAAATAGGTAATCGCTGCTAATTAATTACTTGCCCTAGCGGTTTAGCGAACACATAACTAGAAACATTCACTGTTACTGTATATATGTAACAATAGCGATGGGCATATATACATAAATATACATCGTTTGCGCTGTTTCTACACTTTCTGTTTACATCGTTTCTGCTGGTTCTGGTTTGCAAGCCCTGTAGCGCCAATACCCATTCAAAAACTCAATTTTGTCGACATTCTTAGGTTTCAGATTAGCCCTAAGTCGTGTGATCGTTTGATTTATGCCGCTAAAATCGCGCTCAGATGCCGCCGATGACGCCGGAATAGGTAAGATTCGGATCGCGAGGGCCGTAAGTAACGGAAAAGTGCATGAAATTCCAATATGAGATTATGAAGTATGCAGGTGCACCGTGCACCTTATCGCAGTAGTCCAAACTTTCAATTTAAAGAAATTTAAAAATGTATTCCGTTGTATCTGTCCAAGCTAAAAGGAATGTGGCACTCAATACACTATCCGCACTAAAAAAAATTAGCCACACACGAAACACTTTAAAATTATTTGAAACAAAGACCGTGACTTGCACACAACAGTATTTAAAACTATTTAAAACAAAGACAGAATGAGTAGATAAGATAATGCCTAAATTCGATAACGACAATGAAAATTCGATGCGAAGAATTCCTGCGATAAGTTAACGATTAATCATTGTCCTACTGATGCCTATGAAGTACACTACAGGATAATTATCGGTGAATTATGGTGACGGTCAGTGACATTAGACATCAAAATTCAAGGATCAATGCGTTGTCGACACAAAGCGTTGGTGAATTATCAACGCTTGCTTACCCGGGTCAACTGTCTTTTTTTTTACCCGCGGGTATACCCAGCTTTCAACAATACTGACCCGACCCGGATTCCGGGTACCCGCGGGTACCCGCGGATATACCCGACCCGCTTACATCTCTGCCTGGACCCGAAATTTATCGTCCGAAATACCCGTACCCGGATTCAACTCTAGTATATACACGTAGATTTAGTTATGCGCTGAACATCAAGCCTGCAGATGTCAAGTAGAAATAATGGTTGTACATAAAACTGTCCGCTCGGTAGATACTGTTTGTAACAGTAGAGGCATATATATGGAATACTTGAACGTCGACGGTCGATGTTGACTCGAGCGAGGCTTTTTTAATAAACTGAGAAGAGCTTGCTAAACGTTTTACGAAGACGTCGCTTCCGCTTTGTATGATTATAAATATTATCTCTGCCTTTTCAAAAATCAACTTCGACAACGTAGAATTATTGACGAATATAATATATATAATATATATATATATATAACTGTATTGTTTAATTGTTGCAATCGCTGTTTCCGTGTACCACGAGTTTAGGATGTGTGCTGGGTTGATTTCGCCTTAAAGGCTTTTGCCATTGATCCTGTCTGGTGTGAATTGCATTGTTCTGGGATTTTTTAAACAATGCGCCACGTTGCTCAATACTGTGCTGTATTGTATTCATAAATGTTTCAATCATCAACGTGACTGTTTTCATCACTCTTATCGCATTAGACGTGAAAGTGAGACGAGACGAAATTTTTTGGTAGAGCGCGGCCTTTTTGTAATCTGGTGTGTTTCCGCCTGGTTCGCTTGACAGACTGTGGTTGGCTACAAAGTTCACTGCAAGAATACACCTTGCGGAGGAGCATTTCGCGAGCTCGTGGTATCCTGCTGTTGTCTGGTGACACGTAGAACGGCGTTAAGATTTTAAATAAAACTGTAAATTTGTGATTAAAAATCAAGATTGCGTTGATCAGTGTCGAGAGCTGTCGGGCTGATTTAGTGGTTGACCGCGATGCAACATTCTTAAAATATACCCAAGCTTTTCAAGCTGTATCATAAAATTTGTATCTGTCAGCGAAATATTAACAATACTTGGTATGTGTGAGCAGGTCGCATGTTATCCATTGAAACAAATATAACGAAAAACTATAGATAAATATCTTGTTTTCATAGTTAGGTGCTATTCATTAGCCAAGGTAACATCGACCTTATTTGTATTCACCTTATCTCGGAAATGAAAAAAGTATGCAGCACCGCAACTGCGGTTTGTGGTATTACACAGCACAACACATACATTACATGCGCGGAACCATTGCATAATGGCACTATGTAGTTTGTTGGACAGGATTGTGCCGGGCTACTTAGGGGTGTTTCAGTACACGATCGTTCCGGGTGTCGGCTCGGCCGACCTGGGCCGCGGTTTGAAAGGGTTCTTTTCCATTATCCCACCAGCCCACATTTGCCCAAAAATGGTGAGATTCTGGAAATTTTGGTATTTTTGTATTTTCGTGGTTTTCAGTACACGATCGTTCCGTGTGTCGGCTCGGCCGACCTGGGCCGCGGTTGAAAATTCTCAGCTGCAGTTAGAACTAGAACTAACTAGCACGGCGTTTTTGCGTTATTATGTGTTATAACAATAACAAGTACTTTAACGCGGATACATGGTTATAGCAATAGTAGTTTTCGTTTTTGGGCGTTAAAACGTTATGTAAGCATATACTTGTAACTACGTTTCTCATAGATGATATATATGCGTTGGTTAGGGAATTTGGTAGGTGATAAGATGTGTGAAAGAATCCATGACCGTAGAGTGTTCGTCATAAGTTTTTTTGGCATTAGAACAGCAGCGATGCAAATGAAAGGGTTCTTTTCCATTATCCCACCAGCCCGCATCTGCCTAAAAATGGTGAGATTCTGGAAATTTTGGTATTTTTATGATTTTCGAGACCTCCACTGATCATTTCTACCAAAAAATTGAATTTTTAAAATTTATATTTTTGATTTTAAAATTTTTTTCTTAAAAATTGGATTTTTATCCACCAGTCGACGCGGCTTGACGAGCTGAGTCTAATGGTGTTATTTTTAACGGGATCCGATAAAAGCATCCTAAGTTATGGTCAAAAATGTTCAATTGCTGAGCCTCTCAACCTCCGATAGTTTTTGGCCATAACTTAGGATCCGGTTACCGGATCCCATTAAAAATATCACCATTCGATTCAGCTCGTCAAGCCGCGTCGAATGGTGGGTAAAAATCCAATTTTTTTAAGATTTTTTTTGGGGTTAAAGGGGGACCCTTGGGACCCGAAAAAACCTAAAAATTTAATTTTTTGGTCGAAGTAATCAGGGGAGGTTTCAAGGATCACAAAAATACCAAAATTTCCAGAATCTGACCATTTTTGCTCAAATGCGGCCTGGGGGAAAATGGAGAAGAATCAATGAAAGGACTGTAACAATGGGCCAGCAGTGTTGCCTCCAGCCTTTGTCAATGGGTTAGTCGAGTTGTGGCATCTTGTCATGCACTACTACTGATGTATTTGCAGTTACCGTTTGCTGTGAAAATCACAATTGTACGTTATCATCACGCTTATTATGGAGAAATATTGTTTGTTGGATTACGGTACTCCTTGCCAGTAACTCCTTTCAGATATGCTGGTATATAAAAGTTTTGTGTTTCTTAATTATTGCCCAGTTTTGAACATGCTGCTTCCTAACTTGAAACTTAACATCTACAGTATGGCGAGTTTCGTTTGAATTATTGTTCGAAATTTGTTGATTCACGTTTGCCGCTTTGTTTCACCACAATAGCAGAAATTCACTCGTGATTGTGCAGCAGCTTTTACTTCATATTCTTCCGAGCCGTAGTGCGAAATTTAAATAGCTGAAATGAAAACGCACGTTTACGTAGTCGCAAATTAGCGTCGGATGTTCACAGAATAAAAAGGCAGCTGCAGTTGTACGTTAATCCACGTTGGTTCCAATTCCAATAAAGACTTGTTATATACATATGTTTACCGTTCACGGAAATCGTGTATATATCTGCTATATATTTATAATCTCAATTATAATTCCATTTATAGTCCTATTTGTAATCTCAAAGTATATCTCATTCATTTTGAACAAACTAACATAATTAAGTAACTGTTTCCTGACGTCCGAATGGTCGGAGGAAGATGGTCTAGATCGCAATAGTCGTTCAGTTATCAGGACTAATTTTGAAGCATTACATATAGTATAAATTTTGGACTCAAATTGAGGTTGCATAATATCTATATTTTGGTAACTACGTATATGAGCAAATGCAACTCCAAACCTGACAAAATTTGACAATATTGAATTGACTGTAAAGGTTTTTGTAGTTAACGAATATGATAGAATTTGCATGTTATGTACCCAATATAGCAAGCGCTACGGGATAGCAACGTGAACAATGCTGGTCAAAATTAGCTATAATTTTTCATGGAAGTTGTGATTTATAACCTTTGAAAGGTTCAATTTATTTATAAGTGGTGTTTGTGGCTTATTGAAGTGGGTCTAGGAAGATCAACTTAGGGACCGAATATAATGTATCTATATTTTTAATCTGATTTTTTTGGTATATGTTGGTTGCTACTATTCAGACTCGTAAGGCTGTAACTGTGCAGTTGGCGAACACGGCAATACCCAAAAGCTGTGTCAGGTAGCAAAACTGTTATATTTGCTAAATGCATTTTATCGATAATTCTCCATAAGCAGTTTGTATTACTGTATAATTGATGCATTATTAATTATATCATTCTTGATAAAAGTATATAACTTATGCTTTTCCGTGAAAATGTGCTCTGAGCGGTTTGAAACCGATCGGGTTGTAGTGCAAAGCTTGGGCTACAATATCTCATTTGTTATTTACGTCAGCTGAGGGGTGCAACGTTATGTCGTTACCAAAAGAACAGATATATAGTTAGCAAAAAAGACGCGAAAATTTGCGAATTTTTTTTTGCAAATTTGGGTTAGTAATGAGTTCCTAGAATTCGTAAGATCCACTGCTTTACTCTCCTCCCCGATGACCTACACTCAAAATAGTTTGTGTGAAATTAAAAAAATCTTTGAAATTTGCACCACCAGATATTCTTTTAAATTTCAAAGAAATAATCTTTGAAATTTCAAAGAATTATTTTTGAAATTACAAAAATATTTAATTCTTTAAAAGATAATTCTTTGAAATTTCAAAGAATATTTCTTTGAATTTTCAAAGAATATCTGATGTTGCTAGATTGAAAGAAATTTCTTTTCAATTTCGCAGAAACCTATTTTAAGCGTCCCCACCACCGCAACCAACAGCCAAAGGCCCAATGGGAAGGACCTCATACACCTATGGCTTAATCTAAGGTTTATGTTAGGACCACTTCACTTAGGCTTAGTGTTCACGAGTACGGCGCAATCTGCGTATAGCGACGCTCATCGTCTTGATTTTAACATTTTCTTACATATGATTTTTGAGAGTAGCGACGTATTTCTCTTTTAAGAAGAGACACCAACCTGTTTGGTGTTTTACCCCTTATCAAATTCCTTTATAAATCGATTTTCAGTTGGTTTTACTTAAATGAAAAACGTGTTAGTTTCTGTTTGATTAAGTTATGGGTTCAGTCATTAAATCCTAAAAAATATCAAAAATATTAATTTTTGTCCTGTGGTAAAACTGATAACCTTTCCAAAATGTTTAAAGTTCAAGAAATGTGGAAAAATTTTATATAGAACGTTTTTGTTTGATTAAGCTTTGGCTTCCATCATTAAATCGTAAAGAAATCAAAAACTTGATTCTTTTGTCCTGCGGTAAATCTGGAAAGTTTATTTTTTTCAAAATATTTAAAGTTCATGAAAGGTGGAAAAATTGTTTGATTAAGCTTTGGGTTCTACTTTTAAATCGTAAAAAATTCAGAATTTTGAATCTTTTGTCCTGTGTTAAACTGAAAGGTTTTTTATTTTTTCAAAATATTTAGAGCTCAAGAAACGTGAAAAAAATTTGATAAAGTTTTTTGTTTAAGCTTTGGACAAGCTTAAATCTTTTGACATTTGGCAAAACTGAAAAATGTTTTTTTTATTTTTTCAAAATTTTTAAAGTTCAAAAAACATTGAAAATTTTGATTAGAAAGTTAGTGTTTGAGTAAGCTTTGGGTTCCATCATTAAATTGTAGAAATTTCAAAAATTTGAATCATTTGACATGTGGCAAAACTGAAAACTTTTTTATTTTATTTTTTCAAAAATTTTAAAGTTCAAGAAACATGGAAAAAATTTTATATAGAAAGTTTGTGATGGAGTATAAGCTTTGGGTTCCATCATTAAATTGTAGAAATTTCAAAAATTTGAATCTTGTCCTGTGGTAAAACAGAAAAGTTTGTTTTTTTCACATTTCTCGAGCTTTAAATATTTTGAAAAATAAAACAAAGTTTTTTGCTTGGGTTCCATCATTAAATTGTAGAGTTTGTAAAACTGAAAAGTTATTTTTTTGAAAAGTTTTCATTACTCTTCAAAATATTTAAATTCTAGAAACGTGGAAAAACATTTACATAGAAGGTTTTTTGATTAATGTTTGGATTCCTTCGTTAAATCGTAAAAAAACCAAAAATTTGAATCTTGTCCTGTGGTAAAACTGAAAAGTTTGTTTATTTTTTCAAAATATTTAAAGCTCAAGAAATGTGAAAAAAATTTGATAAAGTTTTTTGTTTGGGTGCTATCATTAAATTGTAGAAATTTCAAAAGTTTACATTTGTGGCAATACTGAACAATTTTTTATTTTTTCAAAATTTTTAAAGTTCAAAAACATGGAAAAACTTTGATATAAAAAGTTTGCGTTTGAGTAAGCTTTGGGTTCCATCAGTAAATTGTAGAAATTTCAAAAATTTTAATCTTTTGACATGTGGTAAAACTGAAAAGTTTTTATTTTTCCTAAATATGTAAAGTTCAAGAAACGTGGAAAAACTTTGATATAGAAAGTTTTCGTTTGATTAAGCTTTGGGTTCCATCATTGAATAGTAAAAAAGTCAAAGATAGAATTTTTTTCGTGGTGAAACTGAAAAGTTCTTATATTTTTGTACATATTTAAAGTTCAAGACACGTGGAAAAATTTTATATAAAAAGTTTTTGTTTGACTGAACTGCGGGTTCCGTCATTAAATTATAAAAATTTCAGAAATGTGGATCTCTTGACATGTGGTCAAACTGGAAAGTTTTTTATTTTTTCAAAATATTTAAAGTTCAAAAACGTGGAAAAAATTTGATGCAAAAAGTTTTTGTTTGATTAATCAAAATTTGGATTCCATCATTAAATCGTACAATTCAAACTTTTGTCCTGTGGTAAAACTGAAAAAAAATTTTATTTTTTAAATATTTAAAGTTCAAGAAACATGGAAAAAATTTGATGTTGAAAGTTTTTGTTTGATTAAGATTTGGGTTTTATCATTAAGCCCTAAAAAGTTTAAAAATTTGAATCTTTTTGTGTTGTAAAAGTGAATTTTTTATTTTTTTTCAAAATTATATTTATTTACAATCCCAAAAGTATTGGCAATAACTCAATGATGAATATGGGGTGCGCAGGTGAATCAGGTGAATTTTCATTTTATATATTTTTAACTAAAAATTTTGAACAATTTTTTTTTTATTTTTACGTCGTAAAAATGTCGCATCGGTCAGCTTATTATCTATGATGCTACTACAGTGGTCGCCAGAAATGGTTGTTTCGAACGGACATATTTAGAACATCAAGCAAAGAAGCCTTCTGACGAGTACTGTAGTATTTTTGAAGTTGAGAACAATACTAGAAATTCATCAATATACGGTACCACTCGCTGTAGACGATAATTATTTAGAATTTAGCCCGCACGTCCTTTCCTTAAATTATTATATGCCTGTAGTGATGTAAACATATAAAATGAGACACATATTATAAATATGTGACTACAACAGTATTTTTAGAGTTAATTATTTTTAAAATTGTTTTAAAAACATCTAGGTATATTTTTCAATAGTGCCATTAAATTTTTGTTAAATATATTTAACGTAGAAGTTTGTCTGTCCTGTTTCTTTTCCGTGCTTTCCAAACCTAAGTTGCTTTAATTGAAAAAAATTATAGGGTCCAAACTGGATGGTTTTTTCCTAAAGTTATAGGGTTTGGTCCTTTATAATCGGTATGGCGGCCACAACTTAAAGGACAAGAAGTATAAGAATTTATATATATGTTAACTATTTGATGGCTTCTGTAATAACACGTACAGGTTTCCAGGAGGAAAATCGAAGATATCGGTAAAATGACGGCTCTAAATCAAGAAGATATACTTCAAAATACAAAGACTGTGGTGCAAGGTATGTATATATGGCGTTAGGTTTAGTATCGTGTAAAATTGATGCATCTTAAACATATATACATTCTAATGCATCTTCTGTAGATTTGTCTAATAGTTCCTGAGCTTGAATATATTTAATTGCGCTGGAAAATGTTAAATTTATTTTCATGTAACATCAAATTGTTATTTAGTCGTAATGTTGTTGGTAATCGTTAGGATATTTGTAAGGATCGGTTTACTATTCAGATTGCTACTACATAAATGACACTGTTAGTACAATAAAAGTGCACCTTTACATTGTAAAAAATTACTAGCGCGCAGTAACCAGCAGTTTATTTTTCAATATTTGTTGCCGTAATTTTGTTTGTTATAATGCTAGGTTTTATGTGTGTAGTGGTTAGTTAAGAAGATTATCTAGATACTATATGGCTAAATCTAGTAGCTTGTCTTATCGGTAATGTGGTGAATTCTGTGTGCTTAATATGTGTTATGAGGACTCAATGTGCAAGTACGTGGATGATAAATAATTGTTCAGAAATGAGATTATTATTACCCATATAGCTCGAGTGATTGCGGAGATATTGCTTTTTTCGGGAATTTTGAGTCCCATGAGTCCTGCCAAACACCCGTTGTGACCCAACCCTGCAGTATGAATAATGACAATAGCAGCACACTAGGTGCAGATATAGAGGAAGGATTGAAGTACAAAATGAGACCAATAACTTACATTTAGCGCGATTAGTTTCGGAGATATTGTTGTTTTCGGGAATTTTGAGTTTCAGGCTACGTCGAAAATCGTTTTTGATCAAACTTTGTAAAGTAAATAACGATAATCGCGGGTTATACACCATTTGCAGCAGGGAATAACCGGAACCAAAATTTACCGGAACCGGAACCAGCAACCGGAACCGTCCATTTAAACCGGATCCGGAACCGGAACCGGAACCGGAACCTGGTCTTCGAAATTTATATATAGTAAAACAGATGATGGAAGAAATGAAGGTATAGTGGATTTAAAATGCATTAAAAATAATTTTACATTAAACTTATTGTTTTGCGATGGTATTATTGCCTTTCTGAAACTTTAAAGAGATTGATGAAGCTAATAATGTTTATTTATTGATCAAATATGTCGATTTTTGGACACCCAGAGCAAAAATGCCTTCCACTATACACCATTGCATATACTGCGTCAAATCGAATATGCTTACAAAGCTTGGAGCATAGAATACACACTTTCGCTCTGTCTCCAGTCGCCTCCCTTTACTACACATACGTTTGTTGTTGTATGTTCTTCTGTAGGAAACTTAAAATTATTGGTTTATATGATTCTAAGAGAAAATAATAGATAGAAGGTAATTTTCTGATCAGTGGTCAGAGACACTGTTTAGGCTAGCGTTGAACAAACAGTGCCCGTCAGTTAGATCATAATGATGATAACTTTCTAATCAGAATGCTATAAATGAGACACACTGTGATGCTGCTCGCACAGTTTCAATAAATACAGTTCATTGCCAAGAAAGCAGTTTCTAGCTGCGTTGCAGATAACGTTAGTTTACTTCAATTTATACTGATTTATCAAGTTTACGAGCGCACTGGCGGGTGCCTGACGCAATTTATGTTAGCCAAGCATACTCTAAGTACTTCTGCGTAAGCCATACTCTGTTACCGAGTTGGACCGATTTAATTAAAACGTATCCAACAGACTTCTGGATGTGTAAAATAGCTGCTACAAGCATTGACTTGGCTTTGATTTAACAAACTCCTGCAGGTTATTATGAAAAATTCCTGCTCAAATTATGTGCCCTACTTACGTTTTACACGGCAAATTGGTTAGTTAATCTTTTCTTTTGCTTGGTTGTATTTTAGCTTGATCATTGTATAATATATATTACATATGTTTGGATTGCAGGATAAAGCAAAAAACGTGGAAAATTTCAAACAAAATTTTTAAACCGGAATTCCGGTTCCGGTATGGTTTTTGCCCTTTGCCGGAACCGGAACCGGAACACGATTTTCGCCGGAACCGGAACCGGAACCGGAATTCCGGTTACTCCCTGATTTGCAGCTATAGTTTGCACTTCAAAATGAGGCCACTAATAGTACGTAGCTCGAATGGTTATCAAGATATTGCTGCGTTCATGTATATTGGTTGTCTTGAGCCCATTCAGAAACATGCTTAACCCTGCTGCGTAAATAACGACACTAAAATACACCGACAGTAGAACACGCCACTAACAGCTGCATGGAAGATGAATTGTTCTAGAAAATGACACAACATACAGCCATATAGCTGGCATCTCGGTGGGATCAAAGTTTCTAGGGGAGGGGGGTGCGGCTGGGCCAGCCCCCGGTTCAACCGGATCAATGTCGCCGGAATTTTCTCAAAAAAATTTGTGAAGGGACGAATTTTTTTGGACGGAGGGAATGAACTGGGAGCATCGAAAATGTGTGAAGAAGGGGCACGAGCCGACTGTTACATCGCGCTAACATGGGGGGTGTAGTCCCACCACTACCGCGATGCCTATATAGCTTGATTATAGAGATTTAGTTGCTTTACAAAATCAGCCCAATTTGCCTCAGATATGTATTCCGGTTGTCGAGATATGTGAAGAGTTGATTTTTCGTGTCCCACCAGGACCCGACCCGAGCTCAGTCACCCCGAGCAGAGAAAATATCGAAATCGCGCTTCGCGCCTAATCTAAAGGCCACAAATAGAGATTCTGAGCTTTCAAATCAGCTATCGCGCGAATCAGTACCCTCCGCCAAACTTGAGCCATGCATTTCAACCTGGAATCCCAATAATATACGTTGTGAAATTTCACCACTATATATATACAGCTGTAATAATTATTCGCTAAGCTCGTTTCACTCACTACACTCAGAATTCAACTATTTTACTACGTATTATAATAATCCCTACTGTAATGTTTAACGAATTCAATAATTTCAGCCCTAATTTAATCAGCACTTAAGGCCGAAAGGTCTACCCTGCTATGTTAGAGAGCTTGTCGAAATCTGATTCCGCTGTTAAAATTTGGATATCCCATGTTTTTGGCTTTTTCGGTTTTTATTTGGGATTGTTTAGCCATAGTTCGTCGTGCGGCGGCTGTGTAGCTGTGCTCAATAATGCGAACACTACGCTGGAACAAAAGCTATTTAAAACACAAAATGTACCAACTTTGAGGTACTGAAAAAGGTACGTGAGTTGAACTCACAAACAACTTGCTAGACCACTCCGCCACATTTTGTCTTCGGGTCATTTGAATTATGTACAATTTCGAATTATAAAATAGATTTTTCGAAACGACGCAAAGGTGAAATTTGAAATAGTTTCCTAGCCTCTGCTCTTTCATCACCTGATTTGTTTGCTTGAAATATAATTTTATATTCATATGATCGGCCAACATTCAAACAAACTTTATGTGAGCTAATGGTTGCTATTACGTTGGGTAAACCCAGTAGTAAAACTTAAACATTATTATTTTAGTCGAACCGCTCGCAACATGTACCATCAAAATGAGTTAATTATCTGGGCTAATAATATTCATTGACACATGCAGTACAATTTGTACTGGTAGAATAAATTTAAAATATTTATTGCAATACTGTATTAATTAAATTATTATTTGCTTCATTTTGGACACCATCTTGCAGTCATTTTTGCACGTTTCAAAGCGTACCTACGTAGAAATTTTTTAGGTCTGGAAGCACTTCGGGGCGAACACAATGCCATTCGCACAGCGCTCCTACAATCCCTATCAGCTATTAAAGAGAAAAAAGAAGAGTCTAGTTTGATCGAAGAAAAGGAAGCAATCGTCGAAAAGTCACTTGAAATGATTGAACTTGGTATCGGCGAAGCACATGTAAGTTTGTCATTACATGTCAGTAATGCTCACTAGGAACCCAACTGTAGTTAAAACAATACGAGTGATAATATTCATTTCGGGATTATCCCGTGACTGTACATAGCTCGGACTTATGTTACACATGGAGCTTCAGGACATTAGTATTAGTAGTTGTGATAGTAGACGTAGTAATTGTTTATTAGTAACCATGAAAACTAAACAACTCTAATTGACGGAGAACTAAAAACCAAACCATCAGAGCGATTCAAATTTGAGCTACTGAATCCTTAACTGCTCAAATTGGAATATTGCCGTTTTCTCTTAATCTTGAGCTAAATCAATCCTATTTGGAATAACATGTGTTGCATTTTGTTCTGTTTGTCTTATTTAATCACCAAATACACAACATTAAAAAGCAAGCATCGATATAGCAAAAGACGGAATATAGAAGAGAATTTTTCGTCACATAAGCTAGTTATCGCAAAAGAATCACTTGACAACAATTCACATGAAGTACTAGTTGATCCCCGAGATTTTGTTGCTTACGTAAAAACATGGCTGAAAGAATCGACATTTATTCATTTGAGCGTTTACAAGTAGTAGAATTTTTGTTAGTTTAGTTATAGGGGAGCTTTCAAAATCTCAAGTGATTGAGTTCGAAGCAAAATTGACATATCCCGTTGTGATAACATGATAACAATATCGCACAATTATAGCACGGAAATGCTGTGTACACTGGAGATATCATGAAGCCCTACCTTTCCTTTTAATATAACACCGCGATGACAAATAGCATTGTACACTATAATAGTTGCAACATTTTCTTTTGCTATAATAGCCGCATACGTAGCCGAAAATTTTGCCAGGGGTATAAACCGTGGGCTTTCTGTTTCGAATCTGCATGAGAGGGGGCGCCAGATTTTGCCAGGGACATTTACAGGTCCCAAGTTAAACCGAAAGGTGCACCGGCTTCGAAATCTAAAAATTTACAGAATTTGAAGTCTCTCATAGAAAATGCTAGAATTTTTAGCACATTGTCTTAAAAACGGTAAAAACATATCTTCTGAGGTAAAAAATAGCCAATTTTTAACTGCAATATAGGATTTTTGATAAATTTTTCCGTTTTTATATCGACTGGGTGTTTTACCGGGCGAAGCAAAAATTACCAGTGGGAGCCTAAATTTTATTAGAGGCCCAACCGAGGGTACAAGCTTTGGCCAGCTCACACCGCTTTTTTATAACTGCGGAGGTGTGCCCTAGGGCAACGATGATGCCCCCACCCGCCCCTTAAAATTACACCACATGGATAGAGAGCGATGTACATTTCTAACTAATGATTTTATCATGTCCGTGAAAATAACACTCTTGATGGCTTTACTTTGAACAACGTTGGATTTCTTTTTTCGATGCGACCAGTGCAAGCTTCTTGCGCTACCCTTTTTTATAGAGGACAAGAGCCAGAACAGTGCTACTAATAATATTAACAAATTTTGACTATGAACTTTGGCAAGAATTAGAATACAAAAATTTAAAATTCCCACAAGCTTTACTTGCAAGAAATTTACACTTGCAGACTTCTTTAAATTCACACAAGATATAAGTAGAGTGGGCTCGCTTTCGCAATATGTGCGTGCCGTCTTAGATAATCTTTTCTTAGATCTTAGACAACTTGTTCGAATTTCTAATTTTAAAGAACTGCCAGATTTTTAACTGCAAAAACAATATTTTGGCGGCCATGTAAAATATTCAGACTTGTCGTTTAGAATAGCGAAGATATGCTATTCTATTAAAAATAGCAAAATCTGAAAATTGGCCGAATGTTTAACGGTTTCGGATTGTTGTGTCTCAGCGCAAATTTTTAACATTAAAATTACTTCGCTATTGTTATAATTAATGGCATGCATACTAAAAGATTATATGCCAATAAATGTCTCTTTAAAGAGCTTAGTAACCGCGTCGCTCACCTTATTTCAGCTATTTCATAAACTATACGTTTTAGGTAATGATGGCACTTGCAAGTCACTTACAACACGTAGAAGCTGAGAAACAAAAACTAAAAGCCCAAGTTCGCCGCCTTTGTCAAGAAAACGCATGGCTTCGCGACGAACTCGCTTCTACGCAACAAAAGCATCAGGTTGTTTTTCATTGCAGTTTGTTTTGTTTGAACTTTGTACGTAACATCAGATATCTGATGACTAAACTACTTTTATTGTTGGTGTCCACAGCTCACCAAAAATGTAAGTGTGTGCGCGGGCACTTTGGGGACCCCGTGTTCATTCTTGAGGTTGGGCACAAAAAGTGTTTTGTCTTAAAACATAATAAATTAATGTGTTATTTTTCTAATAATGTTGTAATGTAAAACGTTTTACTTGTTAATAGTAAGTTATTATTATTTGGAGGAGCTGCCGTCTACGAACTTGAACATGCGCTGATAATGTTGTTTTCGTTATGGCGCAGTATGACCATCCTTAGTGCTTGCTTCTCAGGGTAAAACTTGCTAGCTTAGTGCTTATTCGATAAGTTTTTTATTATTTACACTCATTTGCAACATCAGTAAATTCACCGTGTATTTTCTAAAGGTTTCGATAAAATTGTTATGTGGATATTTTCTTAAAATACTGAAAACCACTCTTACTTACTACGGGTTTAATGATAACTATTATTTTATTTTAAGGGCTTAAAGGCGTGTTCACACGCTCAAATTTTTGCTCAAATTTTGATAAAAGTTTGAGCTCAAATTTTGATCACAGTTAGAAAAGATCTTTTTTGCATTTTTGGTAAGTTTGAATGTGTGAACACTGTTCAAACTTTTCAATTATATTCCTGTAACCAATCACCGACAAGATTCATTACTTGAAAAAGTTTGAACTCAAATTTTGTTCTCAAATTTTGAAATATCGCAATTTTTCGTTAGAGATTACCGTGAAAGATTGATCAAAATTTGAACAAATTTTGTGCTCAAAGTTTGAGCGTGTGAACACGCCTTAAGATTCAGAGGACCATTAGGGTCGTGTCTCTTGGGAAAAATTATGTACTGAATTATGTGTGGCTGAATGGCCATGACTAATTTCGATAAGAGGTTGGAATTGTAAAAAAAATTTGTGTGGAACGTGTCAATACCTAATACATGTTATCTTTGGTATTTAACATTCAAGGACACCAATATTTAAAGTTAAATGCAGCCGTAGCGCCATTAAATATTGTTCCAAATGGTTTGAAACCGCTATTAATGTATGATTTTTAATATATTAGGTATCTTTTAGGTTATTTTGTACTAATTATCTGCAAGTTTATCTTTACTGTTAACTGTTGTACAACACCTAAACTTGGTGGCATATTACTCCAGATTTGGGTCTGTATGAATGAAATATTCGCTGCATTATCTCACGATTTTGAAAAAGATTTCTGTTGCCGTTCAAAATTTTCACTGTGGTATGCGATAATGATGTGTTTACCACACAACGGATACGTGAATCGGAGTACAGATGCGTTGAAATGCTGGGTTTTATATAAACGATTTGGTAAACTTGATACCGATGATTACCGTTAATATGGCCACTAATGATGACAACTATAACCATGTAGTCTATGACTTGAATTTAGGCGTCAGAACAAGCTGTGGCTCAACTGGAAGAAGAAAAGAAGCATTTGGAATTTATGAGCCAAATGAAGAAATATGACGGTGATAATACAGTAAGTTCAACCCATTAGCGAAACAGTAACTAGTTTTTGTCTTTTAGAGTTAATTATTATCAATGGATGTGCTAGTAGCGATAAACTGTGCGAAACATTGTTTCGTCTGTGTCATCCTTAATACACCATTGCGTTGGCGGATTTTTGAAATTTTCTTAGTTTAACGCATAATTCCAAATAAAATAATCGCGCAACGACATTTGTGTTTCCGGTGCTCAAATATAATTGTCTTGAAACCTATACGAATTTGTTGTGCACTTTATGATTTTGGTCTACAATTTTTTATACACTTATGAGGTCTTTAGAAATTTTAAGTTATATGAAGCCTTCTGGAGGTGTCATCAAAACAGTCTAGTTTTAACATTTTTATAATTTATATCTACCCAGATTTCTAGAATAATTGGTAGACATGTTCTCGAGGTTACTCAATGCAATGAAAACTGTAGTAATTGATTAGTACGAACCCGATAGTATAAACTGCAAAGTCCTGCATAATCGAAAATGATGGTTGGAATTTTACGTTTCTTTGCAAGTTGTGAAATGTAAATTTCTAAACTTGCGTCTTTTTCGTCATTAGATTAGGTGACTGTAATAGTTTTCTATATCCGGTGAAAATGGTCATTTTCTATTGTCTTTGTGGGATTTGAATGATTCTCAGAAAATTGGGAACCTCAAAATTGGCTTGAATGTGAACTAGCCACACCTCTGTTATCTCTCGCTGCGCGAGTATGTAAGTAACCGATAGCGCTTATGATAAATTGCATATTGAGAGGTAATAATGTAATTTATTATTGTTTTTTATGTTTGTGAAGGGGTGTTATGTTATGTTATGTTTGCAACCCCTTTTTATGAAATCACATCAAAAAGTATATCCTAAAGGTTTCTGTATACTCGCATTCAATTTTCAACAAGTGAATTATTTTATTTTATTGCTAGATAGATGAACTTTGTAAACTTAGGTATTGACGTTCGTGGAAAATCATTTTCGGGTAATACATTATTCTATTATAATAAAAGTATTTAAGTAATAACAGGTCCATGCTGGATCGTTACTAAGTACACCACAGCACGTGGACAGAGTTTGGGACGCCCAATCGTAACATTACCTTAAATTCCCAAAAGTGACGAAAATATTATGAATGTGCGTGAACGTTAAATAACTACATTTCTGATGATTTGTCATTGTCTAGATTTTATCGCCGTTATGTGATTCCGAAAATATATAATTGTAGAGCCTTTGTTCTTGTTTTTAATGTTGGATTGCTGATGCACGTTTATATAACCACGATCTTCTAATTTTGTATAGCATTGTTCCGTGAATTGTATGAATTAATAGTCGTACCACTTGGTTAAAATGTCATGGATTTGTTGTATGTGATGCCGTTTATAATCGCACTGTTTGTGCTATTTCTCATGAATATCATTGCCATTGGTTATATTTTAACGTGTACAAACCGCCCTTATCACGATTATAATCGCACTTCGAATGTATTATAACTCGTATCACGAGCATTGTTACCTTGTACTTGCCGAATTCAGTGTCAATTCAGTACCACATTATGTTGTTATGCGGTGGACATTGCAGTTGTCACTAGTTGCAAATATATTAACGTTGTTCGAAAAATGTTTCAAGCCACACTTAATAGACTTGAAAAGTGGTACTCTGTTCAGGGGCTCATTGACAATGTAGCGTGGTGATTTATGCAAAAAGACGGCAAGAAATAATGACCATGGATTTATGAATGCACGCGAATTTTATAGCTGTATATCAAGATGTTAAATATTTGGGAATCATTATAGGTGAGAAACTCTCGTGCAAACGACATATTGAAATGGCTTTAAGCAAAGGTTCCAAAGCTATTAATTAAGGCTGCAAGCTATGGGAAAAACTGTGTGTTGAGTCCTAAATCAGTTCGGTATATCTATAGAACGGTTGTTATGCATTCTGTTACGGCGCAATTGTATAGTGGCATAGATTGAAACTGGTAACTTATGCGAGGAAGATTTTCTAGAGTAGCCTGTCTTATTATGATGGGTGCCATGAAGTCGACTCGTTATTAAAGAATGTATCAAAAACTTGCACACAGAGTAACCCAACTGGGGTAACCGGGAAGATGTAGTGAAAGGTAACCATGGCACCTATGAAACAGAATGTACTGAATTACCAATTTTCGATTTCCATGTGATTTGACGCTATGTGATATTTAAACAGGTAGAACATCGAATACAGATATGGCTCCAAGGGATCATTTTGATGTGTTTCATAATCCAAGGCTTTTGCCTAATTAGAACACAATTCGATGCTTTACTGATGGCCGTCTAGTCGAAGTAAAAAATCGTAGGGCCTCAGGAGTTGGTGTTGTCACTCCAAATGGTTTGCATTTTTATCCCGTGGTTCAGTATGTCACAGTTTTTCGGGCTGAAGTACTTGCTATCAAGATGTATGCATATTTGCAAGTAGAGCGTGAATTAGTTGGGGAAAATCTAGAAATCTGTACATATACTTAAGCTGGCATACAAGCGATCGTGATTTGTAGATTAAAATCTAAGGTGTTCAAGCAGCTAGGTGTTTCATAGACTTGCTATCGGAAGCGAACAGTGTCACACTCAAATGGGTACCCGGACATATAAATGTAGATAGTAATGAACTTGCAGGCCAGACGAGTTTCATCAGCCGCTTTTATTTTACCTGAACCGGCACTTCCAGTATCTCAAAGGGAAGTAAATGAGATGATTGAATTTTGGATGAACAGGAAGGTGGCGAAGAGAAGGTGTTGTATACAAACAAAATGGAATAGATGGGCTTTGCAATACTAGAATACAGCTCTTACTTACTTAACAAATATAGCTTGATATGTTACAATCAAATCCTAACATTACATTGTTGGCTAAATAACCATAATTAAGCTTAGAAGGACGGATAGTACGAACTTCATTGTACACCATTGCAAGTGCAAAATGCAAAACATACACTGAAATTATGAGAGAACGAGACACACTGACGAGAGACCTCCCCATATTTCTTATAGCCCGATTTTTTTCTATTGTATTCTAAAGAAGGCTTTTGACCCGACTGAACAATGATTGATGATATTGACTTCTGCACTGCATTGATAATCATTGCTGTCTTGTATCTTGTCCTGTGATGTGCTTGCTGTGTTTACTAATACACGATTTGAAAAATACTCTATGGTGTTTCTGCGTTTGTTAATGATAAACGAGTAGCGACAAGACATATGGGGTTTGAAATCATCCCCAACGCCAAAGAAGTGTGTTCACACTGGACTTTGAAAGGTCGCAAGCCTCGGCTCTTCGACTGGCCGCAAAAAGATTAGTGCACATGACCGTCTGTTCGCCCAAATAGATAACTTATCTAAACTCCAGAGAATAACCTGAACCGTCGATACAAACGGAAACCGGAATATGGCATTTGAAACTTGTATATAGTTCACAGATGAAGGACGAAATGAAGACAATGTGGTATTAAATCGTATTAAAAATAAATTTTACAGTATACTTAATGTATTGCCGTGACATTGCCTCTCTGGTACTGTAAAGCTGCTGAGGAAGCTAAAATATTTATTTATCAAAATGACGGTTTTGAACTCGCTGCGGAAAAATGCCTTCCGGTGTACAGGGTAGCATAAACTGTGTCAATCTGTATGTTCTTTTAACGCATGTGCGGTAGACTTGACAATTTCACATGGAGCGTAGACAAGGCAATTATGTCTCCAATCGTCTCCCTTTATTAGACATACGTTCGTTACATGTTATCCAGTAGGAAACGCGAAGTTATTATTTTATATGTTCCAATTGAAAATAAAAAGACTATTTTTCTAATCGTTAGCCAGAAAAATTGTTCAGGCTAGCGTTGGGCAACCAGTGCCTCTCAGTTAGATGATGACCATTTTTAATTAGGATGGTATAAATAAGACAAACTGTGATACTACTGGCACAATTTCAAGACATATAGTTCATTAACAAGAACGCAGTTTCTGAATGTATTGCAGATATGTTACTTTACTCCAATGTAGCCTGATTACAAAGTTTACAAACGCACTGGCTGGTGCTTCACGCAATTTATATTAGCCAAGCTTACAGCTAAGTACTTAAATAATCAATCCTCCATTTTCTGTATCAAGTGGGATCGGTTCAATTCTAACATATGCCGCAATTTCTGAATTGCTAAACTGCTACAAGTATCGACCTAGTTTTGTTTTGTTAACAAACTCCTGCCGGGTGAAGATGAAAAATTCTTACTGCAGTTGTATTGAGTTTCACAGGGTAATTTGCTGAGTTAGTCTACTTTGGTATGGTTGTGCTGGAACTTGATCATTGTATATATAACGTATGATTCCAAATTAGAAAATTTTAAACGAATAAAATAATTGACAATATAAAAAATTATTTTTATAAAAATTAAATATTAAAAAATTTTTGAACCTTCTATTACAGAATATTCAATGTTATTCAACATCAGTTAAGTTGTATTTTTAGGAATCCGAAGATCGCAGCGACAATGAAAGCACAATGCTTAAGAAATCGACGCATTCACTCCAGGATTTGGGATTTCCCGAGGAAGAAGACGACGGCACCGTCACTGCTGGCTGTAAGTAAAATTGTAGAGAGATTAGCCTTCTAAAGGACATTAAATATACAATATCTATCAGAAATGACCTTGAGAACTATTTTTGAAATTATAATTATGAAATCGCTTGAGAACTATTTTTTTGTTAAAACGAGTTACAAAGCCTAGGTAAACATGTTCTAACAGCGTTAACTTCGAGTTTCAAAGGTGAGAATTTGAAATAAATACTTCATTAAATGCGTGTTAGTGTTCGAAATTATTCACAATGCAATCGAAGCTGCTCGAGATTAATATTTGAGCAGCTCTTGAATAAGATGTTCGCTTGAAATTCGTTTGTCCAAACCAGGCAGTAATTTTTAATCATGAACTATAGATCAGGCTCAATTATTGAAACGCAGCAATCGGAATTTCAGCTGAGGACGCTAGGGGGAAATCGTGAAAATTCCATTTTTGTCTGTTTTTGTTACTCATAACCCATCGTCGGTTGGATGGATTTCGATAATATTTTATTCGATAGCAAAAAATATGGATATGCCTTGTTTAGCTCTGAGCAGGGACACCTTTGACCCCATCTTCGGAGGCAAGATGGCAGAAAATTGGTTTTCAAGGATTCTTTTGCCAAATTTGGCCATACGGGTATGAATATTTCGCAGTTCAGATCTCGCGACACATGCTTCCCATTGAAAAACCGAGACAACCAAAAGAATCTGCTCATCGAGATCTATAACTTTGATGGTCATGATGTTTGACCACTGCATGGGTCGCTGTGGGCTCGAATATGGCCCATCGACCCTCTGCCCGAAACAAAGATTTTTCAAATTTCGGCATGCTGTTACGTGTTTTTACCTTGCAACGAGTGTCTATTAGGTTTTCAATTCACGCTGAATAGGACGTTTCAGCTATTTAGAGTCCAATTTGACTATATTATACCGTTTCGTGGTGTTTCAAGGGTTTTGCGATCGACACCGGTTTTCATAATGTGGTGAGTTTTCACTTATTTGGCTATTTATTGCTTGAAGGGCATCAAGAATGGTGTATATATAGATTTTTCGGTACGCTGAATACGACGGTTTGGTTGTCTATACTCCAGCGGGAATATTTAAAACCTTCTAAGATGTTTTCAATGGATTTAGGTTTAATTATCCCGATTGCCAAAATACAGTCTGTCTCAGCAGTTTGCATACGTCTTGCATACAGGGCATCAAGAATGGTCTGTATGTAGGCTTTTACTCATACTGAGTACATTAGTTCAGTTATCTAAAGACTAGCACTTATACCTAGTGTGATTTAGATTTTTGATGGGTTTAGGGTCCACGAGGTTTTAGGGTTTTCAATGGGCGACTTGATGAAACCAGGATCACTCCGTTTCACATTCGGCTTGCGAGTTATTGGTTGTAATATCTGTTTTTCTGCTGTTGCGGTTTTCAGTAACGTGAAATATAACGTATATAGATTTTGATGAAATTTATTTTTGAGCGGCACATAGATATTTTTGTTTGACGCTTAGCCGTCTAAGTATGTTATAAATCGAAAGACAAAATACTAGATGCTTATCCGGTTCCATTGCGTTTTCGCAATGTTTTGTTCCATTTTCTTAACTTATACTACGTTTTGAACACGATACAATATGGGATATTACTGGGTCTTCCATTTAACAATAATCAGTTTTAATCATTTTAAAACTTGAATGCTGCCAGTGTGCCAATAACACAACAGCACTGGTACGGTATGTCTTAACTGTTCAGTAAGTTCTGAAATATCAGGATATTTCGTAAACAAAAAATTATTATTAATTGCTAGTTTCTCCGTATCTAAGAGATCGTGTTTGCATTTTTTCGGCGGTTTTGATTCCTCATTCTATAAAACGGGGTCTTTAGTCGTGATTGTTGCCAAAATTTGTACTTTTCTATGCTTCATTTTTGCGTCCGTCGGTAAACCACTAACATCTGTTTAAATGCTATTATTTGACAAGATTGTGAGGCGATCTAGTAACTATTGGTATTTGATGTAACATCGATTTGGCATTGAATAAACTGAACTGAAGTTTGACAAATTTAAGCGATATATCTCGCGGTAAATCTGGCGACACTCCTATTTCGTGCTTACCTGGCAAAATTCGGATACCATGATTTTGTGCAAATTATTTCCTGGTTCAAGATTCATAAAATTTTTAGATTATTGCTGTTTTAGTATGTTAATTTTTACGTCTACTGAAACACAGACTACTAAAAGGGAAAAAGACATATACCCAGGGGCTTTACCTCCAAATATCTGTATTGGTTCCTACCACTGCGCTCTAGACCACTAGACCAGGGTGCCCTGCATTACATTGCGATTCGTTGTAGCCACGTTGCCCCATTCGTCAAGAGTTTTGGAACGCTGTACTTATCCTAAAGTTAATAAATTCAAGCGTACTGAACTTAACTAACAACCACAAGTCGTATCAACAGGTAAAGATTGAAAACACAGCAATTTAACACCCCGAATTTCGTATCTAAAGCCCTCAAAACCTTTGCAATTTCAGGAAAGCAGTGTGTGTCACATAGGTTTATTGAAACGCAGCGCGTAAAAGATCGCAGTTTCCTCAAATAGCTTTGTTAGCAGCAAAACTCGAGGGTACACCTACCGGTTAATATTAACTGCTATTAATTTTTATACGTTTCGACCATGTAGTCAGGAATATTGTTTAAATCTAGAACGTAATTTTCGTAAAATCTTCATAAATTGGCTGTTCCCAAATTAGGAGCCTATTTTACAGATCCATTCTTAATATTGGTGCATGATTTAATATAGGTCGTGGTATTTGTTTGTGTTTCAGTTTTTAGGCGGTTTTGCGCATATTGTTTTTCACTTAAACCCGTTAAATACGTTATTGTGAAATTTAATTTACGGAAAATTTGCTTCGTGAAATCCGTGGCTTCATTAGACGACTGCAGGTATCAGTAACTATTATTTGTTTGGTTGGAAACTAATTATTCAGCATTTGTAATCAATGTTAGACGGTCAAAAATTTTGGACAGGTTTCTCGAATTTTATAATTGTAGTATCGCTATCTCTGGTCCGTAACCAGCTTCTTAATGGAACTATATTCCTAAAATTGAGGTGAATTTCGGTTTAATTGTTATTAAAAGCCAACGAGTGAAATAATTCTGCTCTGAACATGGTTATGATGTGTGAATCTGATAAAGCTGTAAAATCGATTAGTGATTTACAATAAACACGTAATTCTCCGAGCACTTCATGCTGTAGATTAATAACCTTAGTAGGTAACTTATTTTATTAAAATTTCTAATGTGCCAAAGTCATAGCAGTTATACATTGACAAGGATTGTGGAAACGCCATCCTCACTGCATTAGGTACAGCAGTGTGTGATGTATTTAATTATTGCATTTGTAGTTTGAATTTAATTGCTTGCTGGCGTTTCAGTATAGGTAGATGGTTTTCGGACGGTAATAAACATCTAGTTTGCTCTCTCTTTATATTTATCGATATCTCACATCGGGTCATTGTCTTTGTTTAAGCTGATTATCCTACTCCTACACCAGCTCATCAGATGGCCGCATCAGCAAGCGCAGGCTACGAAATTCCACAGCGACTTCGGACACTCCACAACTTGGTAACAAGTATTTTATAATTTCTTTCTATAATATAGCCAGTAGCGACATGCAATACTGGTGTACAAAGCTAGTTATAATAAGTTCCGTAATTTTTACAGTTCACGAATATATGAGAAAGAAAGGCTCTTTATTAAATATGTACTTAACACAACTTGTATGAAATGCAGTTCTAATTTTGTTGAAATATTTTTATTGAATTTAATACTAAATAATAATATTAAATTAAACGGGGCGAGCGAACTTTTCCTTAAGGGAAAATCGTGAAAATTTTTTGTCTGGCGGTGGAGCTCAAGTTTGACAACTTATTTTGAGTGGAAGGATTTCGTTAAATTTTGTTGCTCGTTAGTAAAACTGATGGCGATGTGGTTTTTAATTGAGTACTTAGAGCTCAAACCCCATCTTTCTGGTCAATATGCCCAAAAAATCGTAAGAATTATATGTCAGATTTGGCCAACAGGTGCCAGTGTTTCGCATCTTATATCTCGCGACAGAGGCTTCATTGAAAAACGGACGTCACTAGCCTGAATCGGCTCATTGAGATTTACACTTTGTCGTCGGTTCGACGAAATCAGTTACCAGAATATAGCGTGTTTCTAGTTGTGCCGAATATTATAGTTCGTCGTCGTCAATCATTTATCATTTGAAATATTGACTGCCAGAAATATCGATTTTGCTAGTTTCGACATGTTATTGTGCTATCAAGCGAGTGTGTTTAAGGTTATAAATCATGCTGAAAAAGATGTTTTTTGTAATATAGCTTCCAACTCAACGGGTTTTGTAATGTAGCTTCCAACTTAAGGTTGATTCTGCCATTTAAGATTAAAATAAAAACATACTTCATTAGCATGGCCATTATGTATTAACTTCAGGTTATCCAGTACGCATCACAGGGTCGCTACGAGGTTGCAGTTCCTCTATGCAAGCAGGCTCTAGAAGATTTGGAAAAGACATCCGGTAAAGACCATCCAGACGTTGCGACAATGCTCAATATCTTGGCATTGGTGTACCGGTATGTCTCTTCGTAATTGTTGTTTTGGTTCCTGACTTCCAAGAGAATATAAAAAAAATTCCAAGCATATACAAACTTATACAAAACCTAATTGCTATAGAGCCATTTTCAATATTATGACTGGTCCAGTGTTTTGGTTCACGACCAAGCAGTTGTAGTTCCAGCAGCGTGTATTCTCAACAAGACGTATTATAACTCCATATTGATACCACTTTTTCATTATGCAAGAGTAAACTTCTGGCTTTTGCAAGTTGTTTGGAGGCTGTCATTTTTCCGTGCCCCTGGCAAGAAACGGCTGCCTCTGCGGTGACGACCCCTGGTAAAAATTTTGTGCCCCTTGGAAGAATGCCCCTTGACAAAATTTGTCACTGCTCTCTCCTGTTAATAACGTCCCCAGTGGACAAATGTTCCAAGCTTAAAAAAAATTGAAGGTAAAAAGTTAATTAAAGTTAGCCTCTGAAGTTAAAACTTTGAATTAATTTCAGCAAACATTGGTCGAAAAGTTGCTTATTAACCCAATTCAGAAGTGTTTACATGGTTTCTGAGTGCAAGTATTTCCAATCTTAGCGTTTTTCGTTGAAAAATATAAAATTTTTGAATGAAAAATTTAGATTTTGACCCTTTGCTTCGCTCTCCAGTTCATACCGCCTTGCAAACCAGGGTCAGGTCCCATCAACCATGCTATTTCAGATAAATTTTGTTACCAATTTTTTGGCTAACCGTAATTCAGCGTCACAATTCCATGGTATGTATAAGGAAAAATTTATGCTCTTTTTGGTCGGGCAGAGGTAAATTTCGGGATTTTTTAGTTAAATTAGTGGGAAATTGGCATATTTTTAGACCACGACATAAAAATTTCCCAAATTTTTAGTCGTGCATGAAAGTACTTGGGACCTGGGAAAGCCAAAATTCACATTCTGGAAGAACCTGGAGGCCGAGATACCTAGGGTCCCCCTCTCCTATTTGGAGATGCCAGTTTTTCACTTGCAGTATTGACCATAATAATTATGCTCCAAGTACGTATAGTATTTGACAGAAATGACGGACAAACGAACGTCAACCGAAATCGAACAAAATTAGAGCAGCCCACTAGCAAATTAGAAAACTTGAAACACAATCGAACAACGTTAAAACATTAAACAAATTTGAAAGTTTGAGCACATATCGAATTCGAACACCTTTTGAACGATATTTAATTTTTTCGAACGAACTTTGGAAAACATTCCGCTAGTACAAAGTCATTTATGGTGCGCAAACTTTGTCACAACCTTAGGAAAAACGAAATTTTCTGGGCGAGTCATTTTGAACGTCGTAAAGCTGTCGAGTGGTCATTAATATTTTTTATGTGTTATAGCGATCAAAATAAGTATCGTGAAGCTGCGAATTTACTCAATGAAGCACTGCAGATTCGGGAAACAACACTTGGCGGAAATCATCCAGCGGTTAGTAGCATAGGAATCGTGTATGTATTTTTTATTCAATACTACATTATTTATCTGCGTACTGGCGCTGTGTTAGCAGTGAGTAAAAATAATTATATAATGTCATGCTAAACTGCGCCATCATTGTTTTGCAGTAAACTATATTTTCTTTTCAACGCAAAAATGCTAAATATTAGTAGCCGTATGATTCAAGCAGCTAACTTAGCTTCTGCCAGGATTAAGGGGAGATACTATTCAAACCACCCCTACTTGCTTTCAAGTCGGGCTATTATTCGATGTTATAATTTCATGCTCAATACCTGTTAGTGTCGCTATTAGTGCTGGTTTTATACCTTCGTATTATTGAAGATAGATTCAACCGTTCAGCAATACAAATGAGGTCATTAAGGTTTGGGGTATCAAAGTAAAAATGTAACATCTTTTCAGTCAAGTGATCTGTACCCGAACAATCGGTGTTTAGTAACAACCTTTCGTTAACAAAATCGTAAATTGCCTGAATTCACTATGGATCAAAAATGATTGTGCTAAGCTCACTAGCTTTCAAATTTCCCGGTAGTATCGAGTTCGGACATAACTTATTTATCGGAAATACAACTAATTTGCAGGTGCATTTTGCTCTTTTCTGCTTTATAATTCAAACGATAAGAAGTTACACACATGAATCTGAACTAACGTTTCTCCAGAATACTACTATTTTTATTCATCTTTGATTAAGCTAGAAAAGTGCTAAATGATGCGTAATAATAATGTAAACATTGAAAAATTAATTTTAATATCAGATTACTAATAGCCACTATTATTTTTAGGTGGCCGCCACGCTCAACAATTTGGCTGTATTATATGGAAAACGTGGAAAATACAAAGAGGCTGAACCTTTGTGCAAACGAGCTTTAGAGATACGTGAAAAAGTCAGTTTTTATTATGTGCTTTTATGTTACAATGGAAAACTGAAAGTCACGTAGTGTTATTCGTAGTGAAACCCGGGTTGACAACTTCAGGAGAAAATGTTGCAATATTTAAAACAGTTGCTACCGAAATTTGAGATAAATATTTGAAAATTGTATGGCATACTTGCGTTGACGGACACAACTTTTGGTAAATGCTGTAAAAACGATTCTTTACGGACCACTTTATTGTCAACAATGATGAAACCATAGTTGTATTATAACAGCAGACATATAGTTCTAAATTACCCGAAGCAACATTGCATTCATGGTAGGTCCCGACCCAATGAGGGTGAGACTTGTTTTAAGGGGTACGAATTTTCAGCCGATCATTAACAAAATTTCAAAATGCAGTACTATACTTCGGTGAAGCAATTTGATAAAACTATATGTAGCTTCTTCAAACAAGTGAGGGTATATCGATTTCTTTTTCAGGTTCCTCCAGTTCATTCCCACAGTTAAATTTTGGCTTCCCCAGTTCACGCTTCTCAGGTATTTTCCTGTGCGGCTAAAATTGGCGATTTTTGATTTGTTGAAAATGGGCGATTTTTGATTTGTTTAGCTAAAAGTATGCTAATTGTTCATTATTTGGCTAAAAATCTCGAATTTTTCCATGCTAACCTATTGTTGCATATCCGTAATTTCAGTCAGTCGTTTAATTACACTGACGTTTTCTGATTGTTATAGTACTTCATGGTTACCCAATCCTTTGGTGACCCACAAATTCATATGAACTCGGGTAATCGTACCCAAGTATCTTCAACGCTCCCCCTCCAGTTAAATGAGGGACCCCAGGTTCATGCCACCATGTATAATTTTGGTAGTCTGGAGAAGCCAGTATAGGACAGTAAAATGTAGTTTTTGCTACAGTGTATTCAGTGCTTAGGCTTCGCAGTTTCAGGCATAGGCAACATTTTAAACGCCTCGAAATGGAAAGCTAAGCTGTTGTGTGTTATAGCTTTATTCTGTGTCGCTTGACATATGACCAAATATCAATTATTGCTTGTCAATAATTTATACGCATTTATCAACAAACTCCATAACGTTATTATTATAATATCTTATCGCTATTGTACGTTTAGGGAACTGCGCTGTTAGTAGCATTTGTTGCCATGAACATTGTCCGTGGCTGAACTAAGGTCTAAAGCAAATACGTTGTTAAGTGTCGTTTATAGAGCTTGATGTCAAGCAATTTGTAGTTTGGTACTTCGTAAAGTTAAATATTCCTTCTCCCGACGTCCGCCGTATTCTTTTCAGAGAAAGAAATAATTATTTTAATTAGTGGTGCTTGATATACCATGTATTAATAGGTTTTGCCGCTGAGCGCACATGTGGAACAATTCGGACGATCAGCTGGGCAGCATTGGATGGTTTGACTTTGTGTTGTTCTTGCATGTGTTATGATTGTTAAATTCGTGTCAGTCCAATTTTTTTGCGGAATATTTAAAAGGAGTACTGCTCTTGTCAGTGATGTACCAAAGTGTCTGATAGTGCATAATTTTGCATAACAAGAACGGTGAGTAATCAGCAGATAAAAATGGATAGTAATTTATATTGTGGTGTATTCTATTTGTTTGATGTTAATTTTAGGTATTGGGCCCTGATCATCCTGACGTCGCAAAACAGTTAAACAATCTTGCGTTACTTTGTCAAAATCAGGGTAAATACGATGAGGTTGAACAATACTATGTTCGTGCGTTGGAAATTTATGAATCAAAACTCGGTGCAGACGATCCCAATGTTGCTAAAACCAAAAACAATCTTGTAAGATATTTTTTAAAATTCTTGTGTTGTTTCTTACTAAGCCTTTATTTAAGTGGTGCAGTCGCAGACAAAAATAAGTGCATAAAAACGAACGCACGTTTAGAAACGACAATAAATGTAATCAAATTTTAGATATTTCGGCTCGAATATTTTTGCGTTGGTTTATGACCGAATGTGAACGCAGACAAACGTAACATTCGTTTATAAACGAACGTTGTTGCGCTCGTTTTTGTGCATTTATTTTGTCCGTGCTACTTGCTACTGCATGAAGAAATTGCATAGACGATATGAGATGCATTGCTGGGCTTTATCAAATTTTTAATGAACGTCTGTATTTAAATATACATTATGTACATTAGTGCCAAATGCTAAATTATACATTTGGTTCTAAACAACATGAAGAATGAAAATAGTCGTTTCGTTTTTACGTCGTTTTTACTACATTTATCAGATCATTATGATGTCTAACGTTCAATGTAATGATTTTATTGAATTCTGAGTGTTAACGAAGAATTCCTATAACAGTTTGACAATACATAGATCAAATTCGCAACACCCGATTGTCTTGTCCCGACCTCTATTTGTGCCCTTTAGTTATGGCAGAAAACTGATTCTAAGTCTTTCCTGGTAAAATTGGGTCGAATAAGTTAGGGTCGGTTTAAAGTGGGATCTGACAAAACAAATCAGATATCAAATTAATTCTGTATAAAGCGTTTGCGCAATTTTACTTTTAGATCCAGGATTAGGGCCCAAAGGGGTTTTGAGGGTTCGTGAGACCCAGTTACACGAAAACTGTCAAATCTTCTTAACATATGGGCCTCCTTGGGCATATTTATTACAGGGAGGAAAGATTTATGTAGCTGCGCATGATGCATTATATTGGTGGTTAGCCAAGTTGCAGGATTGGATAAGGTTTTTAAATAGTCTCAAGAAACTCGAAACATGCGAAAACAGTCATATATCCACTACCAATGACAGTGACTTCTTTGGCTCATTTTGTTACGGAGAAGAGGAGCTCTGTGTAGCTGCTGCATTTGATGTGCCATTGTGATAGTTACCTATGGTGCATGATTGAGTAAAATGGGTTTCAAATAGGACCCAAGAGATCTGAAATACACGAAAACGTCCACATGTCCATAACAGACGAATTAAATCTTACATGCTGATTTATTCGGAATTCAAAAACTTCGCCTCAGCAAGTCCCTAGTTGTAAGAACGATTGACAAAGTGCTACCGAATGTAATATTTTTAATATGACTGATTTAGACCCAATTCAGAGAATTGACCTGTGTTATTACTTCCGTTTGTATTATTACAACAGGCATCCGCATATTTAAAACAAGGTAAATACAAAGAGGCCGAAGTGCTTTACAAACAAATTCTCACACGAGCTCACGAAAGAGAATTTGGGGAAATTACGGGTGAAAACAAACCAATTTGGCAAGTTGCCGAAGAGCGCGAGGAGAACAAGGTTGGTTTTTCATGTTTTTAGGCTTGGTGGAGGTAGCAGCATCGATACAACATACTGTCGCATCATAGCGTAGTATTAGTATTGTCAAACAAGTTGTATTACATGGTGTATGTTCAAGTGCGGCAGTTAGTTAATGCTGGACGTAATGAAGTTGGAACGTCAAGATTCAGTGCTCATTGCTACGCTGTTGTGAAATTATTTGATGCGACTGTACAAATTTTCTTTATATCAAGTGCTAATATAGCTCCATTCGTTGCGTACTACCTGCTGATTTGGTGATTGTGCCGGGCTTACTCAGCTGCTTAGTCACTATAGTAGTTTCAGCATTGTCGCGCTCGAGCTGTTTGTCAGAATTTGTTTTATTTTTAAATGTCTATATTCTGATTTTATACCCGAATCTGTCTCGTGTAAACTGCTGTTTGCTTGTACCATCTTACTACAGCCTACAAATAGGTCACTTTTTTAGTAGTTTGGCTGTTCGAGACAAGCACATAAATCTAGTAAGTACTAGTAAACCCCAAGTGAAACGCGGCGAGGGTGGTTTATTTTCACATTATTTTGTTTAATCACCTGTAACAGGTACTGGTTGAGGAATAACGCACTGAACCTTGAACCCATTGAAAACCCTAAAAAACCTCGTCGACCCTAAACCCACCGAAAATAACTGACAACGCATAAAGCATTTTGTGTTGGTCTCTACATAACCAAACCATCGTATTCAGCTTACCAGAAAACCTATATAGACAAAATTCTTGATGACCCGTACGCAATGCGTAAACAAACAGCTGTAGACAAGCTATATTTTGTGAAATCGAGTTCATCGACCCTAAATTTGTTGATAATCTGTGAGAAGGCATGAAATGTACACCCTGAACTCTAAACCAAATCATTGCTTTCAGCATACCGAAAAACCTTTTTATAGACTGATTTCATGTCATGTTCGACACTACTGAAGACCGTCTGTTTTATGGAAATTGGGTTCGTTGGCCCTAAACCCAATGAAAGCATCTTAAAAGCATAAGATACTTATGCTGGTCTCAAGATAACCGTATCATGGGATACAGCCTACCGCGAAACCAATATAGACGATTCTCGATGACCTGTATGCAATGCGTAACCAAAATACTGAAGACAGTCATAATGTTATGGAAGACGGCTTCATTGACACTAAAACCAATGAAAAGACTAGAAATATGCACGCTGGACTATAAATAACCAACTCATTGTATTCAGCATACCAAAAACCCATATGTAGACTCTTTTGATGCCCTGTACGTAATTATACATAATCGGACAATATTGAAACGCACATTTTGGAAATTGGGTTCGTCGACTGCAAACCATTAAATCAATTAAACTCCAAGAAAAGGAATAATATAGTTACGTTGGGCTATGGACATCAAACATACTCAGCGTTGCGGATAATTGGCAATCATTGTAAGGTAAAAACAAGTAGTAGCAGGGCGAAGTTTGAAAAAAATCGCTATTTCTGGCAAAGAGTCAACGAACCATATTTGGACCCACAGCAACTGGTCCCGCAAAAAAAGTCGTGGTCAGCAAAGCCGTATATCTCAACAAGCTAATTTCGTCGGTCGTCATTTTTGTATGCGAAGACTGTGTCGCGAGATATTGGTTGCGAATCACTGGTACGTCTAGCTAGATTTTTGCAACGAACGCTTAAAAAATCTGGTTTCGCCATTTTGAGCCTGAAGATGATGTCGGGGCTGTTCGCGTTCAGTTAATGCATATCATCACGTTTGCTGACGAACAAAAAATTTGTTGAAATCCGTCCATCTGAAAATGAGGTATGAATGACAGCGACAAACAAAAAAGAAATTTTCGCTATGATTTCTCAAAACCCTCAGAGGAAACTCCGCTCGCTTCACTCGCTCCGTTTTAATTAATGCAAGCACATTAATGTATATTAATACAGTAGACTTCTATTTTGACCAACATAACCTCTGAATCTGCCATTGCAATTTACCAGTTTTCCTATGTTGTAAATTTTTAAACTACAAAATTCTAAATTTAATCTGTAAGGAATAATCCTTGTGTTGAAAATTACCGAAAAATACATTCAATATAGTCTTATTGCTCTCGTCGTGACTCCGAGTTTGGGGGAGGTTAACATCGGGAAGAGTAGCATTTTTGATATATGCATATAATATCTGTATTATATGACTATATGTGTATATATACTACATATTTTATGGTTTATTTATGTGCCTGTTTCGGTAATACTGTATTTCATGGATTAGACAGGTCCCAAACTCCAGAATTGGATGAAATTGCATCCTGCGTACATGGAACATGAAAATATGATGTCGGGACCAAAATTGAAAATTTAAGGAATCAAATTGGTGAGGGGGTGGTTGGCAGGCGGCTAATAACGGTTAGCTGTCAGACATAAGGACCAGTCTCCGTACCTTGTAGTGGTGGAACATCGGCAATATGTTGGAAATACACTTTAGTAATATCTACAGTTATCAGTAGATAATACAAATGCAATAGCTCTGGTAATCGTAATACCAGCTTGCTAATAATAGAAGTAGTCAAAGTTTTGATAGCATACATATGTTTATCAACACGGCGTTCAGCCATGATTGCATAGGTTGCATTACTTTTGAATTAGGCTGCGCCATCCTATCCGGTTGAACCAGTCATGACTTTAATCACTACGGTGAAAGTTTAAGCATATAGCGAGTTTAGCTTATGAATTTACTACATCAGTGTGTGACATCAGAGTTAAGGATACGTCTGAGTTTAATTTATGTTTGAATATGACCAGGGCATGTTAAATTTTAACGTAATACTATACTGTGATTTATAACACTTTTCTTGTCGATAATTGTTCCATTGTATTGGCTTTAATTTGTAACGTGTTGGTCTGCCACTGGTGAGTTTATTTGGTTTGTTGCATTTGTACAACAAAGCGGCCGTAAAGTTTTATTTTTGTGTATTTGCTAGTCGCCGTTGCTTGAGGTTCAAAACGTTTTGATATATTTAATTCATTTATAGAACATCAGTAGTCTTCACAACGTCTTTGAGTACTCAATGGTGTACTTCATAACTATGTTGTGTGCTATATTACAGCACAAGAATAAAGACAATGCTCCATATGCTGAATGCGGTGGGTGGCACAAGGCAGCAAAGGTTGACAGGTAAATAATATGCAAAGCCATTTGCGTTCCAAACAAGAACTAACATCGAATCGCAACGAAAGGGGAGTAACTAGCATATTATTAAATTGAATGCAATCAGCTGAATTTTCATTTTTCATCAATGAAGCGGTACATGTGATTGAAAATGACTGCTATTATGCAAACGAAGGCACTGTATCTTAGTAGGAGGGTATCTCTTCAGCTCGTTCCCTGTCTTTCAACATTGAATCTCAACGAAAGGGGAATAACTGAGCTATTATTAAAATGAAAGAAATATTTTTTTCATTTTTCAGCAATGAAGCGGTATATGTGAATGGAAATACCTGCCATTTTGAAAATGAATTCGCTGTATCTTAGTAACGGGGTACCTACTCAACTAGTGTCCTGTGTAATGCTGCTATCGAATACGCTATCTTAGTAAGAATGCATTGAAGTCATCTTGAAATCGAATGCGCCGTATCATAGTAACAGCGTACCTACTGAGCTTGTGCCCTGTCTAATGCTGTTAACGAATACAATGTGTCTTATGTGTCTTAGTAAGGAGTGCACTGAAGTCATCTTGAAAACGAATTCTCCGCATTTTATTAAGGAGTGTACTGAAAACATCTTGAAAACGAATGCACTGTATCTTAGTAACATGGTACCTCCTCAGTCCATGCCCTGTCTAATACCGCAGTGAGAGTTCTATCAAATATATTTGGAAAGTTTTTGCTGTTCAAAAATTAACGTCGCTTCGTAGTATTTCAGTCCTACGGTAACAACAACATTGAAAAACCTTGGTGCACTTTACCGCCGGCAAGGAAAATACGAGGCCGCTGAAACACTTGAAGATGCTGCGCTGCGTGCTAAAAAACAGGTACGTTACTTTCAATAGCTTATTTCAGGTGCAATAAAAGGTCCATTAATTTTATCCTTCGCTGATATGTATATAATAATTATGTATAAATAAATTCAGGCGTCGGTGAATAGTTTATTAAGCCGTTGGAGTTCTATGCAATATTATCTTCATTATTCTGTTCTGCTTATAATTTGAATTCTGTTATTTATATTATATGCGCACTGCAACCAACGTTTTATTTTGACCTCCCGACAAAAGTGATAATTGCGTATTTTTGTGAAAATAGCGTAGATTTTTTGCATAGCCGTAAAATCTTGAATAGTAGGATTTTGAACGGCCACGTTTTGGATAAAAAATTAAAAATAATTTTGTTTTGGCGTGTCAAAACTGATCGGTTTTACGAGTCGTATTTTATATATATTTTATTTGGTTGAGTACAAACCGTGTTCTGGTAATGCACCAACGGCCCGAATCAAAACGTCATTTTGGGCGCCAAATTAATTAGTGCCATACTCATTCGAGTTTGGCCATTTTAGAAAACTAGAAACCGATCGGTTTTGACACCTCAAATCAAAACCACTTTTAATAATTTTAACCATCTAATGTGTGCACATCTTGTAATAGTTCCTGCATAAACCAACGAGAATAGTTGGTGATCATTTGTCGTATTTGATCCCACGAAATAAGATGGATATGCTATTATGAAGCCGCATTTCCTGAAGTTCCAAGTTTTGAAAAGCTACGCTCTGGGTCTGTTGTTGCATTTAGTATGCTGCCAACGGGATTTTTGGCTGAAGTTCAGCACGAATATTTGTTGAGAAATTTAATTCCATATATATTTTTGTACGATTTGAAGTGTTGTGGGTTGTGATTTCAAGTCCTCAAGCTCTAGAAAAGCTTTCATCAGATCTCACGGATTATTTCAGACCAGATGTCTTTAGACAGGAACCGCCCTACCATTAGCGGACTAATAGTTCCAGAATATACTGTGGTGGACAAAATATTGACACTATTCAAGACAGAGTTTTATAGCTCGGAGATTAATGTAATTGTTCATGAAGATTTGTTGAGTAACAATCAGTAATTGAGCGAAGCGTTTTTATTTTCTGTCTGGGAGTAAAAAGGTCGATGTCCGTCCGTTCGTTCGTTCGGTCCGACGGATCTCAAGAACCACTGAACCGATTTTAAAAAACTTTTTTTTGTTTGAAAGCCTATCATGTCAGAGTGTGCAGCTGATATTTGGGATTAAAAAATTTTGAGTGGTTAATTAGTAATTAGCGAATGAGTTAAGCTTATGCAGCTAAAATAGAGAATTTTGCAATATTTGTGTTATTTATTGCAATAGAATCGTTTCGATCAAACCATTATAGGGTTTTTTGGGTCGAAGAATTCAAATATAATATTTTTACCAATGATAATGCCGTATGTCCTATGCAATGTAGTGCTTTGAAGAACATAAAATTGATTACATTCGTAATGCCACAGTCCAAGATCCGCTCACAAATGTAGTTCGACTACCGACTAGTTATTGCGGTTTTCTTTCATTTTATTTCGGCGTGAAATAATCAGTATTGATCAAATCAAATAAATCCAGTAAATTAATCAAAATAAAAATTTATTTAGCTAGTCAGATTATTAGCTAATTAAATAATCTGTAAATCTGTACTGTCAGTTCAATATTTTTCTTTAGCATCCACGAATCAATAGTTAGCAAGCATAAACATGTGTAGCTTGGCAGGTCTCATGCTTTGTGGAAACTTTGATTGCTTATGCTGTCAAGCTACAGTAGGTTATATTCTAAGTGTTACCATGTTGGTGGGGTATTACTATGAATATCGTTCAGTATTATTAGATTTTTTTGGATTCCAGCATTCTATAAGAAAATTTATAACGACATAATACTTTCTTCCCAAGGTCGCGAAGGATGTGGGTTACAAATTATAAGCTGTGGCGTTTTTTTTAAATTCACTGGGCGCAGTTAAGGCCCTATTGATATTCAAAAGAATACAGATGAAAAATATCCTAATAATATACACACTTTGTCGCGCACTATTCTTTATATCAATTCCTAAGCCGGAATTAAGATTATGGTCTGACACGCCTGCAATGTAGTAATTCCGTTTTTGAGCTAGATCGGATTTAAGCTATATATTGTAATCCATCGCGATATCAACAGTTATGATTATTCAGTCTCAACTAAAATATATTTAGGCATGTAATTTTTGTGCTTTTGGGTCGACTTTGGTGGCAGTCTATTGAATTGAATGTTATTGTTGCTTTTGTTTTTGATTCCGTATATTATTTTTCTGAACTGTGATTTTATCTGCTGAGTGCATGCGTTATTCCTGAGTTAAAAGTAGCTAGTAGCTCGGGTTCTCAACACTACTCCAGGCTATTTGGAGGTTTCACAATTATTGCGTCATATCGTTTTTCAATGCCTTGACAACATGTATGTCATTATACATCGTTGTGTATTGCGCATTCTAAGGGCGAACGCGATTTCAGCAGACCACCTTTCATTTTACTTAGAAATTTGTCATAAACAATAGAATGTTTATGTTAGATTGTAGGTATTGTGTATTTAGGACTTGCTGGTGGCAGCGGAAACAGGAGTTTTCCAGGGGCTGGGTTTGCCTCCAGTATGAGTGACAATTCGTACACTATTTCCACCATTCTAAGTTGGATACCCCAACAGAGACTGGAATGGTTTTTGCAATTTTATTGACATTTTATTGGGGTCAGGATAAACGACAATTCAGGTTACATTAGTGTAATATCATATCGTGGTGTTTCAGTATTTTCGTTGTTATCACTAAAGCCGCAGCAATAATTGATAGTGGGATGGGCAGTCGCAAAATTTCTAAATGTGTTCAGCTAGTAGTTCAGAGTTTCGATGAAAATCGTGTTCAATATCTGATAATGGTTACCACGTAGTTCAAATACCACGTAGTTGGAAAATTTTCTGGTACTACGATATTTTAGGCTTAAGTGGCTGCAGTTGTGAAAAACTTTGTATTATAAATAATAATGGTAGTTTCAGGTGACAGATCTATGTAAAGATATCCACTTTATTAAACTAGTAAACGCACGTATGAATTGCATCAGGTGACCGAGCTGCTACATACTATGCATGCTTTTATAAAATATGACTTCGTTCTGAGCAAACGTTCCAATTAATATGTTTGAAAACAACAATTTTTATTTTTGGAGGCGAAATTAATAATTTTGTTCTAGGTTTATTCGGTACTCCTTTTTGACGGCGACATTTATGAAATACAAGTTCGATTGGCTGCGTGTTACACAGCTTTATGTCACGTTTAACATTCTCTAGCAGATTTTATTACCTATGAAACATTCTCCCAAAAAATTTTCATACATACGTGGGCGCTCTGTTACATGGTATGACTAACAATACTACAGTCATGGTCAGAAACAACAACAAATTTTTCGCGAATAGTTTGCGAAAAATTAGCGGGTCGTTCGCGAAACGAGAACATCTATTCACTGCTTTTCGCGAGAGTAGCGTTTATTTCTGAGCGTGACTACTCTAGTGTCGCACATCAATGTAATTGATGTCAGGAGACGTCTCTGTCATCCGTACATACAACAAGTGTAGTTTTATTTCAGTTATTTTGTACTGCTACTTCATAAGCTTACAATGCAGAAGCATCATGTCTTGTACGAAGTTTTCCTTAGATTTTCTCATTATTTCGGTGTTCTGATAATTTTTACAGAACTTGGATGCAGCTCGCCAAGCCAAAGTAGCTCAGCTTCTGGGATCCCAGGTGGCCGCGTCCAACAAAGCGCTTCAAGACTCACAGATGGGACAGAGTAGTAATATTAACGCAAGTGCTACAAACGGTGTCAACGATGTCCCAAATGATCCGCGACGATGAAATATAATATGTTACCAATTTCAAAATTAAATCTCATTCACGTGGATTTCTTGATTGCGGTTTTATAAGGTGGGCGGTTTATTATTTTAGATTAAATAACTGCGTGAGGAAATGAACGTCGTTTATCGAGTAATGATTAAATTGTGCTAAGCGGAAACCTGCGTTTTGCGGAAAAGATTGTAACGGCTGAGCGACTGGGTGTTGTGCAAAATTAACGGAAAATAAATGTTGTTCGTGTAATGTATTCTTTGTTTGCAGTGAACCTTACTGTAATCGACAAAATGCGTTACGCAAGCAATACGCATGCATTTTTTACTTTCTATCTTTTTTATGGGTTACATTCAAGATTAACGTTTTTTTGGTTCCGGGATCCGCCATGTTTCGCGGTTCGATCACGGGTTTTCTGGTCATAGCCAGTGTAGGTACATTGTCACGTTTTGCTATCCATTGCGTCTTGTAGCTATCTACCTAAAGTGTTAAAATTGACACTTTGAGTAGAGCGTTGTTAAGTCATCAATTATTTATTCATGTCATTGTATGGTATCACCGTATGCTCAGCAAACACTTTTATTGATGTGTTTTATGCGTTAAAGAGAAAATATAATAACCTTGTTAAGGTGATTACTTAGAATTCACATTGTAATTCCCATATGCGGAATTTCTGGTAGTATATTCAACGCTGTTGGCGCACCCAAATTCAAGACGGATCATCGGTAACGTAACGACATACATGTAGCTGGTAAAGACGAATGCCAGACACCAATGTTCAGGCCGACGTCTTTCTGTTTGAACGCGCCGGTCGTGTCAGCTGGTGTACGCATCGAAGCCTATTATGCGGAATAATTTTTAGACTTTCCTATGCAGAGGTGATTACCAAAAACCTTAAGTCGGACCCACGTATGAATAGGCACTGACATTTCTTCGAAACTAGTCAGTCAGTAGCTATAAACACAAAATCTACGTCAAAATTAATATCATGCTTTTCCAAAAATGGCGTTAACCTATCTGCATGTAGGTTGTAGCAACTATTGTTCGGAAGAGTAATACATTTTACGAAAAAAGAAACAAACGAATAAGTCTGATTAAACTACATTATCCTGTTGCAACAAGCTCGTACATATAAGTAAGTGAACTTATACACCTTAGGTATGCAGCTGTAGCTGTCGTTCTTTCGACAGGCGACATTCATTTCTTGCGGGTACTGTATACAGCATCTTGTCTTTTCAATCTACGCCTTTTGTCTTGTTTATGGGTGATCTATACATAATATGTAACGCTCAGAAATAAAAGCAAATATTTCACAAACGACTGCGTTACTTACTTAAGCAACGTTATATGTAAGTATTCGCGGTTCGGTTCGAATGCTCACGAAAGATGGTTTATTTCTGAGCGTGAATATTATATAAATGATTTAGAAAAATACTGTATCCGAATGCTTATTACCTCAAGCTACTCAATTCATCCAGCATGACAAACTGGCTTCTTCATTCGTTGCAAATTTTGGCAGGGGCATGAACTAGGTTCCTGTTTCTGAACGGAGTACGCCGGGTTTCGCCAGGGGGCTAAGTGGGGAAGGGGTCGAAATCTAAAAATTTTCAAATTATATTACTTTTCAGCTAATGCAGTCAAAATTGTTAATAAATCACCCCAAAAGCGGTGCAAAACAAATGAAAAACTAATTTTTCAATAATGCCTTGCTGAAATTAATCAGATTATTTACTTTAGATGGGTATTTAGAAAAATTTGTCATTTTATATGTCAACTGGGGGCGCTTTTACTGAAGGAAGCCAAAAATTGTGCCAGGTGGTATTTTACCGGGGGAAGGGAAAACGTGTTTTTGCCGGGCCACCGAAAAGGCTAAGGACTCCCCTCTTTGGACGAGCCAGACAATAACTTGAAGCGAAATTTCTTCGTGAATGAATAACCGGTTCGTCATTGAAATCTTGGGGATAGCAAGATAACATAAGTGCATAATAAAACCTTTTTAATGTTTCTCTGTGATTATTTTACAGTTTTGATCGTGAGTTATCTTAACTACTGTAGTTGAAACGTAGCTAGCAGGGTTTCCACTGATGGCGCTACGGGAAAAATCGTGAGAATTGCTTTTTATCCGTCGCTGTCATTCATAAGATGGATGTATCTCGACAAATTTTTGTTCGATAGCAAAAGTTACGACGATGTGCCATTTAGTTGAACACGAACAGCTCTGGGACAAAATGGCAAAAAACAGGTTTTTAAGGGTTCTTTGCCAGATCTGGCATCACGGGAACCAGTCTTTCGCAGTCGATATCTCGGGATACAGACTTCCCATCGAAAAGCAGAATTAGCTCATCGACAACTATAACTTTGCTGACGACGACTTTTTGTGGGGCCAGTTGTGCATGTTAGGTCGTCAAGCAAGCGATACAAAGGTTTTGCGATATGTAGTACAACTTGACTATATTATACCTTTTCTTGGGGTTTCAAGGCTTTTTGGTCGACGAATTCGATTTCCAAACTGTAGAGCGTTTTAAGTATTTGTCTGATTATGTTTTGCGTGCAGGGAACCAATTATTGTTCATATATAGCTATTTCTTAAGGCTGAATGCAATGATTGGGTTATGTAGTGTCCACGGTGCATATTTCATGCCTTCTCACAGCTTTTCAACGAGCTTAGGTCAATGAAATCGATTTCAGGAATATAGCTTGTCTACAGTTGTTTGGTTACGCATTGCGTACAGGCATTAAGAATAATTGTCCATATAGGTTATCCGGTATTCTGAATACGATGGCTTGGTTATCTAGAGACCAGCACAAAATGCTTGATGAGTTGTCAGTTATTTTGGGTGGCTTTAGGGTGGACTAGGTTACGGTTTTCAATGGGTTTAGGTTCAAGAGGTTTTAGGATGCTATATTCATCAAACACAGCCTGTTACAGGTGATTAAAAAATAACTAAATGAAACCACGCTCGCTCCGTTTCACCCTTGCTTGCGAATTTTTTGTTTTCGTTTTTATTTTAACGCATTTTTCATGTGTATTTACATGTATGTATACGTACACTTGGCCGAATGTATGTAAATTATTCGCAGTGCGCATTGAACGGAACGCATGCTCATTCCTGAATAAAAGAGATTTGTTTTATTTCGGTGTTTTTTGAATGAAACTATTTTTCTTGCTAAATTATTATTTTCATATTTATGGTGACGTGGAGATAAGTTTACGGAAAACCCCAAAACAGTAGCGCTGTACGGAAATGGCTAAACCAAAGGCGGTGCACACGTGGGGTGAAAGTAGTTTTTGTTGCTAAATTTGATGGTGTCCGCGTTAGTCAATAGTCTTCGTTATTGTCGCACAAATTTGTTATTGCTCAATTGTTGAAGCAGGCAAATATGCGTATTCACGTGTGAGGTTCGTGGACCAGTCCAAACTAGGCCCGGTGCATCTGTAAGATTTACTGTACCGGTCCAGACAGTTGAAATTGTTCTAATCAGAACTGTAAATTCACCAAAATTTTTGCCACATTATAGGTTTAGCACTTAGAATTATGTGTATATTTCTTTTAACACGTGTTATGTTAACATTTCTATAAACAAGATTTGGTTCAAAACGTCCTCTGAAATATTTGGTACACTGTTAGAAAAAGTATTTTTCTAAGCTGAAAAATATTTTTAGCCTAGTCATTCCGAACCATGGACCGGTTCAGACTGAAAAATTTCTTCGGGTCACATCGCTACTGTCCACTTTACCAATTTGATTTCCAAAATGAAAATTGTTTAAGCTTATGACAAAGTCATAAGGTAGTGTAATGCTCAGTTAGAACATAAATAGGTATATTACACTAATATGACCATCAATATCTGAATCGGTTTACTTCATATCAATGTGCTAAAGAGCGATCTAAGCATTTAAAAATAACACGGCTGGTAAAAATGTATCGGAAGTCGCTTTTCACGTGTCATAAACATCATATGTGCATGTGAACTTTTCTTAAGATCTTACTTTTGGCATATTGTCGCCCTTTATTGAACTGGTAACACCACACAACACTGAAATCAACTTAGTTTGATCCTTTTTAACGTTGTGACTTTCTCACTTTCACAGTACCACTTTTAAACGGCGGAAGGTGGTATTGCTACAAACTGGCTAGCTTCTTTGGGCTACATTATATTGGAAACAGAACTTTTTTGTTGGTCTCATTCAATGTGATAGTATTGTTAAAATTTTATAGAACCACGGTAAGGGTGTCTTGTCAGTTGCCTACAACGCTAGAGGAACATAATACGAAAGCTTGGTGCTATTACGGTGGTAAATTTCATCTGTCCTTATCTGGTTAATTGCATCATATAGTGCTTAATTTATATGAACACTTACTATTATAAATTTATGATATAGATGTCTACACTTGGCTTTATTTCGGCTTGACCTTATGTACAAGATTTTTAGCTGTAGATCGGATATCCGTGCTGTTGAGATCTAAGTGTCTTCTAACTTCTTCAATCGGTACGGCTGTTTGAGTTATCGTTAAATTACTTAGGCATGTAGCATGTTTAGTTTATACTAAGCATTTTGGAGGAGTAATAAGCTATTTTAAACTTTTGCTTTATTATGAAAGAGATATCAAAATAATTTTGGCCTGAGGTGTTTATGCTGTAAGTGCAAGTTATTCATATTAGAAGCAGTTTACGCTTGTTAATACACGAAATGCAGTTATTGTTTGATTTGGGACTAATATATTGATCACCATTGGGTCATAAAACTACGGCTTTGCAAACAATGCAAAAATTAAAAAAACACTGACATGGATGTGGGTACATGTAACTGCAAGCGACGTTAGAGCTTGTTCAGCCCTATAAATGTTTACTTTTGGTAGTAGTTCTGTGGAATTATAGTAAGCAAAATTTAATGTAATTTGCCTTAGTGTAATCGCATTTAGTTTTTCCCTGCATGTACATTAGTCTGCTTGACCTGTTTCCGGAACAGGTTGTCAGTTCAACTTGATACAATGAAGTGCTCATGTTAACGTGCACTCATTTGTACATCAGCGACTGACATGAATAAAACCAAATCATTTACGAAAAATTAACAGTTGAACTGCTCGCTAATTTTTTTGAGAACAGCTCGCGGAAAAATTTGCTTTTATTTCTATCCGTAGTTGTATTCCACGTACTGATGAACAGGCTGGAATATGTAGTCATATTTTTTCCGACCACACTCATACTGAGTTGGCTATCTTCTGTATAACTATAACATGATAAAACGTATATATACCGGTTAAAGGCAATTTTGACACAGTATATATATATAGTCACGGACAAGAAGTGCATAATAAACGAACGTAACAAAGGCCGTTTATAAACGAATGTTACAAAGTTCGTTTAGGTTTACGTTCGTTCATAAACGAACGCAAAACTTAATCGTACAAAAACGACAAATTTCGTTTGCGTTCGCGTTCGTTTGTAAAGCAACGTTCTGCTGTTAGTTTGCGTTTACGTTCGTTTTTACGGCGTATTCATTTTGTCCGTAACTGTTTGTCTGGTATCGTGCGTATAGCAATGTATACTAATTGTAGCACCCTAGTGTTCTCTCCAACTATACATGGTCATTAAGTAGTATACTAGTGGTATGCTAAATATTATTTATAGATATGATTCCTGTGGTGAGCTGTAAAGAGTAAAGTTGTCTTATAAAGCCAATATTATTTGGTGCCCAACATTTTCAATTGGCAGCTAGATACCATTACTCAGGTATTATGGTCCCGGAACTTTTTTATACAGGAATGTCCGCAAAATTCCAACGTGAGTTTTAGGCACTGTAGAGGTCCTTCTTTTGCCATCACAGATAGATGTGTTTTTATATTTAAATTATAAATGCAAACTTTTAATAATGTATCCTAATCAAAATTGAGTCATTGAAAGCTTGTTCGGATTAGTAGCTAACATCCAGCTGTAAGCTTAAAGGTGCAATGTTATTACTTTTAATATACAGTGTGTATTTTTTTACATTAATGCACATGTGTAATGATTGAAAGCACTGTAGTTAGTTGACACAGATAATACCAGTGAATCTGAAGTATTCTAATCCCTAACAGCCAGGTTTGCGCAATCCTAGAATATTAATGTTACAAATGGGATGCATATGCCAACCTGTCACTTTGCAAAAATTAACCTGTTTAATAGCCGTAGTGGGTTTATATCGACAATTCTATGAAATAACTGATATTTATGGGTATAATCTTGATTCTCGAAAATAACTTTTTGACACCACATCTATGTCACATATGTGCTAGTCAAGGTCAACCTGGTGGGTGCAAGTTATAATGCTGTATGTTCCCTAGTCAATATACTAATCCTGAGCCATAGCTTGAGCTAATGTAGCTAAATAAAACCTAACGCTAAGCTCAGGGGCACCTTTATTGGAACAAAATTATTTTTAAAACATTTACCTTTATGCCTTTCAGCTTAACTTGGGCCTATTTGTGTTTATATTTGAGCATATTGCTCACCAATTCGATTTTGCATAATCGATATTGATATTAGCTGTAATTTTTGCAAAACTCATATAATAATAGATTATATATGCATATGCATAGTTGGCGACAACCGGCAGCTTGTGCTTGACTATTAACGCTGAAGGGATCCTCGTTGGAGATCAGGCATCGTCGCAGTTTCAACAGTCGAATGTATCAGGGGGTACACCGTTGTACCGTGCAGCACAGCACCAGGCGCAACTGAGCACTCGATCGAAATAGCCTCAAGCAAATCAGTAAATATTGCGCCGCAGTACTATCGGCGAATTCGTAAGAAATGCTTTATGGGAGTATCTGGCGGTTGCGGGAATTTCCATGAATCCACTGGCGTAAATTTATTAGTGCTAAATGATCGAGATTTTGTTACGTGGCTAGTTGATGTTTCGGTCTTTTAATTTGAGGCGTGTGAAATCTATGTTGGTGGTCTGATTCATGTTCATTTATTTTAAGTTTATGTAGCTACTTGCCATATTGGTAAGCAGATTTTGTATGGACCTCAAAAATAATGTAGGGCGGTTTGTTTGGTTTAAATTTCGCAACAATAGCAAATGTATTATGTAGAAGTGTATAGTTTATGTACATACATATATTTTGCATATTATTGTCTTTAACGCCATTGACTTACTATATCTTTCTTTTACGCAAGGCTATATCGTGATAACTGGTCATGTTGTGAAATTAAATTTATCAGACGCAAAAATCTACTGTTTCACATTTTTACACACTTGATATTTTGATACTATAAATTGATACTATAAAATTGATACTACACTTTGATACTATAAAAAATTATCATTGTGTTACGAAAATGCGTTGAATCTGTTATATTTATTAAAACTTCAAGTCATTGTCGAATGTAAAATATACGCTTGATATTTTAGCTGTTGTATCACATATTAAATGTTGAAGAACAAAAATATATGCAGCCAAGGTTTCTATTGTCTAAAACTTTACTTGTTGCAAAATTTAAACTTAAATAATACAAAGTTATAAAGGCCACCTCCATCTCTACCATGATAGGAAAAACACAGATTTGTATAACTGTCTCGGTTTGAAAAATTGTTTACGATGGTAACCCAGAGACCAAGCCGTAAAATGAAAGTTTCCGAAAAATATGTATATGTTCGACAGCTGTTTAGCTAAAAAACGGATTATAAAGGCCGCCTCCATCTCTATCATGATAGGAAAAACACAGATTTGTGTAACTGTCTCGGTTTGAAGTATTGTTTACGATGGCAACCCAAAGTCCAAGCCATAAAATGAATGTTTCTGGCAAATATATATATGTTCGACGCTGTTTAGCTAAAAAACGCCAAACTGTAGAACCCCAGTTTTTTGTTTGTATGAGTACTTTTGATGAGATGAATGAAATTATAAGATTTTGAGGTTTCGAAAAAAATATGCCCAACAGTTCTTTTGTCGTGTACAATTCCACGCACAAATCCTTTTGTCTATTCTTCTAACTCATCGTGCTTCTAAGATTGTTACATGCATAAATATGATCTGCTACAGGTGGAATCAAAAATGTTTTTAGTTTTACAGCGTTTGTGAGTAGACAATTTAGCGTCTATTTCTCAACTTCTTACATATTTATTAAAGATGACAGTCGCGTTAGGTTTGCTAGAAAGTGATTAAACGGCAATCATTGTAAAAGGAATTATGGATTCTAAACGCTTAATCATTATAATCTGAAGAAAACTAGTAAATTTTTATGGTGGTTGCAATAGCTAGCAAGCATAATTCCACAATGTAATAGCAATATTTTACCGCTTCAATGTGGATGACCTTATGACAAGTTCATAGACATTGTATAGGTTTGACGGATTTCGACTATAGTACTTAATGTTACCAAAATATGTAAACCTGTACCCGCTGACCTTTGTCTTTCAATAAATCTAAAGCACATGCATGCTTGGCTGTAAACTTTTCGTGCCCGCTTCTTCAGTTTTGACGATACAGCGTTGATTTTGGCATCGTCAGACTAGCTAGGATTGTATCATTTGAATATGTAGCAATGCCACTAACTCCAATCATTTTACAGGTTATAACGTGGTACAGGTTACTACTGCATACATCTCACTACTTAATTGTCGTTTCTTCTAGAGAAACCACAAACTCCTGGCAAGTTATTTTATGAGTGACACACAGAGAAACCTAATTAACATAACAGTGATGTTTTTTCTACAGATTAAGCGGAATTCTATCTTTTTCATGTTTTTTTCCAGTTTTTCCTAGCGGTTTAATGATACGTTTCCAGTGGGTGTTTTTGGATTTAATAAGTTTTTGGTCGCTCGTTCGGGGCGTTTTTATTTTTTCGATATCTTTACAGGTGCGATGTATACACCATTTGAAGATTTTGCGATTTTAGTTTTTGATTTCCCTGCAAACTGAGTGGTCGAGACAGGGCTTCACCAAGCCTAGTGCTTAGATATTTTCACACCGAAGATTAAAAAATGGTGATATTGACCGAGTGGTTAGTTCTCTTTCGCTACAACAAGATTGGGTCAAAATCCTATGTTTTTTCATGTACAAAGTATAGGAGGGGTGGTCACAACAATTTTTTTTCATTTCGAGGCGTAGCTCGATAACACGGTGAGATATCATAAAAACGTCTTCGGCATTTCATTTGTACGAGCATAACTATAATTTTGGCTCTTATAGCCCCCAAATATCCTAATCTGCCTACAAAATGGCCAAATTTGGGTGTCAGCAGCTGTTTGAAGCCCTTAAATTAATTTTGGCTGTGCATATGTTTGAATGTCTGATGCTAGGTCAGGGAAGATCAAATTTATTTTTGGAAAGCGTAAGTATAATTTTGGCTGTTCTAGCGTCCCAAAATTTTACCCCCAAATGGCCAAATATCGCTGTCAGCACTTGTTGGAAGCCCTTAAATTAATGTTGGCTAGGCAAATTGGTGTTTGGGTGACAGATACTAAGCCGGGGAAGAGCAAGTTTATTTTTGGACTACCTAGCTATGATTTTGGGTGTTTTGGGCACCCTCAACCCTAAATACCTTAATTTACCCCTAAATGGCAAAAGTTCGCTGTCAGCTCGTGTTTGAAGTCAAACTAATTTTAGTTGGACAAGTTGGTGTTTGGTTGACAGATACTAGGTCGAAGAAAGTCAAGTTTTTTTTGTACTGTGTAACTATAATATTGGTTTTTCTAACATTCTGCACTCCAAGATTCTGCTCGTGGTTTTTATGATTGCCAAAAATTCATTGTTGATATTGTAATACATACATTTCTCTGTTTTCAGGGCTAGAGAGCTGATGAAACAAGCAACTATATGTACGTATATAATATATATAATGGAAACCGCTTTCATATACAAGTTTTAATAGTTCCGTGAAACCTGAAAAATGAATTGCTATTCCGATATTTCATTGTTACAATGGATTGACAGTGGTATATCTACACCGATAATTTTTGTTAAGAGCTGGTTTTTGTAGGATCCATTTTATCATGTTATAATAAATTATTTTAATTTTTTGAAATATCCCGATTCTTTTCACCAGTCGCAATGATTCTTTTCACGATGTTTAAAGCTGCTGTATTTTCTGCAGCCGACCGTGGCTTTACCTGCAGTATTTTAAATCGTATACGTATGACGTTTCGATCACAATGTTAACATAAAATAACTGTATCAAATTCTTTTCTTTTTTTTCAGGATGCCACATCATGGATACCGCTTGTATTTGCTTAGAAACTACATTCCTTCGAAACATAAACATTTATAATAGTATTGAGGTAACAGAATAAACGTTAGCATTAGCACGATGTTTTGGTTGACATCGACCGCTTCACGTGTGTACCTTATATTTTGCTGTTCTTACACGAATCGTTGGGCTTCAAACAAGAGTTTTAAAATCTATTGCAATCGCTTTTGCATCTTCAATTCCATCTCAATCCTTGGCTTCTTGAATACTTACGGTGAACGTTTCACTTTTCAAGTCAAAAGGTGACTAAGCGGTTTTACAGTTTATGAAAACAGTTTGCTCAAATTCAATTGTCTGTGTGAATTGAATAGATATTGTTTTTAAAAAATGAGAAATTCCACAATACGTATTTTATTTTATCAATTTGGCAGTTGTCAAGCAACCTTCGCAATTATTCAGCAATTATTCCTAACAGATTATGTACTCGAAGCCAGTTATATTTACATATCTTTGAACGCACGTCAGACTACGTTAAAAGTCAGTTGTAAAACACAGACAGCTGTGGTTTCAAACATTTCTACGTACGGCAACTCATTCACATTCGTGCTGCCGGACTCGTCTGAACTCGGCCCAACCGTACCTGCAGATATTTAAGCGCACAGCTGCCAATGCAACAAATATTGCACGCTACTCAGCGATCAGTACTCGCATATAGTTGTTAAACACAGCTGTTGCAGACACTAAAATCTTTTGCGTAGTGGTGAATGAGAACTTCAATGTTATTTATAACCGGTTGTCAGTTCGCTGCGAACGATATAATGCTTGCATAATATGGTTAACCGTTATCCAAAATTGTAGATGCTACTTCATTTTGATAATATATGTGTGTTGTCAAGCAGTGTTTAAAGCTAAACTACTGTGGGTCCCGAATGGTATGTAAGGCGAGGCCCAACGAGTGTTATAGGGTAACGAACGCAGTGTTTTCTTTCCTTTTTATCGGTTGTGTAGATTTCTGTAATGTTTTATATTTATTATTTTTTGGTGGCGTACTGTTAAAATGTGTAACTGTTATTGATATAGTTTTTTTCTATTCACATGTATATATTTGTATTATGCATTGTCGCATTTTCAATTTTGGTCGATGTGCAGCAGAAACTGAGAGTTTAGGCCATAGCCTTCTACAGCCGAGCCGAGCTGCCATGACATGTGAGGAGCTGAGCGAGCTTAATATCTGCCTTTGATAGCGGAGCAGAACGTAGTGTATTTGTATAAGACGCGGCCATAAAAACGCTTTTTTAAACTGCAAACTTTGTGAAAATAAGTGTCGCTCATACATCACAACGTGCTCGTCGCTGCTCTAGAGCCGAACCTAGACCGTCAAGACTGACCTCTATTCTAAAAATTAGCGGACAAAGCAATTTTTTAATTATGCCACATTTGTATATTGAGACATTAAAATGTAGGTATTGGGTCATCGTTAACTGTGTAATGTTTTGTTGTACAATAGTAATTCAAGCTTTGGGATTGTTGCGCTATTTGCTTTATTTTTGTTTCGATTTAATATCCCTGTGTTCTGCGCGCAATCAGGCATCGTAAATATTTAGATGTTTAGGTTTGTAATTTCGAAAAATTGCCTTAACGAGAATTGGAAAAAAATAACCCCACCTTTAAAAACTATATTTAGTTTCTTTTGTCAATCATATTCGAAAAATTGTCTGCCCAATTTTTTGCGTTTGTTGTAAAAGGAAAAATGCTTTTTCAGTCCTAACAGTGCCCTTAGTATTTCACTCACTGAAATATTAAAAACAAGTAGGATACCGAACCCACTTAAAAAGTTGTTATTTCATTCAGTAAAATATCGCAAACATTTATAGAACATCTAACCCTGTGGAAAGAAGAATTTTACCATATTCTCTCACGTGTTTTGATAGTTATTTCACTCAGTAAAGCAACAAAAACAATCAAAACACTGAAACTAATACGTCAAATCCAGATTTTCATTCAGTAGCTTAGAAACAGCAGGTGAGTGCCTTTTTTGGCTAAGTACAGCTCAAGTATCTTTGAACTGTAAATGAAACTTTATTTTTAAATGCTGAAAAGGCAATTAAAAAGATGTTCATCAACCCCAACATAATGTAAGGTAGAGATAGAGAAACTAAGGTAGAGATCAATATGAAAGCATCATTCAGCAAAGTTTTTAGAAGGTAAACTAAATTCATGGAGCAAAGTTCGAAATCGAATCGTAGCCTTAGGAGTGAATAGCATAGTTTACCCTCACGGATTTAAAACAAAAATTTTTACGTATGTATTTCAGTAAAAGAAACAGTTTTTTCAAAGTTTCCCGCTCAAAATGGTGTCTGAAAAACTGGAGATTCAATATTTTGGTCATCTAATATTCTATGCAAATGGATAAACTCAGAGTTGCCAAATGTAAACTAAAAGCTTTGCTGAGAAGTTTTTTTGGAACGTGGCTTTTTTATATGTATGCCAATGGCTAACATTATTTTGTTAGCACCAACTGGTTGAAGTGACCCGTGGTATTCTGGTTGCAGTAACAATGGAATAAGTTCACTTTATATTAATCCTGCAAAGCAAACTGTATTTTGAATCACTATCACCGCACACACAAAGCAAAAGGATCAATATGGCATACTATTTTCCATGTTTAGCTCGAGCTTTGTACCGTTGGGTTTGGCAAACTCCTTTTGTTAACTGTCTTATCAACATTTATAAATAACATTACATTTGCAGGTTCGCACTTATTCTTGATTTTACAGATGTACTTAGCTAAAAATAGCACTAAATTACTAATTACTCCAACAAACACTTTTTATTTTAGCGACTGGATAAAATTTAGGTTTGTCGTAAGGGGTGCAGTGTTTTGCTTGTTGTCGATGTTTCAAATGAAATAACTATCAAAGGACGTGAGAAAATATTGTAAAAATCTTTCCACAGTGGTTCGATGTTCTATACCTGTTTTCGATATTTTAGTGAATGAAATAACTTTCGGTGTCCTACTGGTGTTCAATATATATCTGCTTAAATTGCGTATTATTGCCGAAACAGTATTTTATTAAAGTTACATTTTCCATTTATTAAACTGTCAGTGGGTTTGACACGTCATTACGTATGTGCAGTACTCGTATCCCCGTACGAAACTCTTAAAATCTGATCAGAGTGCTGATTCAGTACCCAAATTTTTTACTTTATACTTGATCTGTATTTAGAGGTGATAGGATACTGATCTATCTTCGTAGCATTCTGTCGCTTGCATTGATGACTAGCAAATATTGCGCTCATACTTTCTAAATGCTAGGCTTATTTAAAATAAAACGCGGAACCAGATGTTAAAGTTGTTCAAAATGCTACAGACTGCTTGCCGAAATATGTTTGTGACGTCTTTCCGTCTTTAATAAAGGACGATTATATTTTACAGCGCTTGGTACATGGTATATCCGCCTTTAGTTTCAGCGTGTGAAATGGCTTCGTTAGTATATCATCGCTGTTGACTTTGGAACTAAATGTTTTAGCGAACTATGAATTTTGTTGTAGACCAAACTTGTCATGAGTAAAATGATTCCACAGGTACATTTGTAGTCCGACTTGAGACAGAACACATAATATATCGCACTACCGTTCCCTGATACTTTCCCACTTCATTTTTGTGATATTTTATCCATTTAGGCAGAATGGCCAGATGTACGTTGTAGCATAGCCGTACTGGATTGCATCCGCTTATGGATTTATTTTTTATTGTCATTTGTGCTTAACGTTGGTGATATTAAATAATACTCATTTACAACTGTGGTTATGGGAATACAGCTTTATTCAATGTTTAGGTATATATATTACGTTCTCGCTATCATTATGCTATTCTAGTTTTCTTTCGTTAAAGTTCAGGGGCGTCGCAAGACGGAAGTTTTATTGACAGACAAAAAAGACTTTAATGTTGGGTATAAAAAGGGTTATTGCAAATCTCCACTTTTGAAAAGCTTGCAGCGCCCTTGCTAATTTTACAAACTTTGTGGCGATTATAATAATAATAATCATTGTTAATCAGGTGTATATATACCTATACACTTGTTTGTAAATTAGTTTACTTTATTAATGTATGTTGTAAAATATATGTGATTTACCATCAAAATTACCAACCGAATATATACCGGTTGTAGAGAAAATACTAGTGATCACACAAAACCAGGATCGTTTATCCTGCTTAAAACTTTAGTTTGCTGTTCATCGTTCTCATAATTGGAATAGCGAAATGTAGATAAATTTCTTTCAGCTGAACTTTTAGTCGGAAGAAATGTTGCTGAAAAAGCGTTTCATTTCTGTTCAGAACACTAAAAATTGCTCTTCGATAGCCATGATATGTTATCCTTTATGTTCTGATCCAACAATTTCGCAGCCACGAAATATAATTTGTCATTGCGGAGTGTATTGCCAGCTGGTCACATCTTAGTTTGCTTGTATCGAAATTACTTTTATCAGAATTGGTATCATTTTACTGCTCCGAAAGCGCAGGTCATTAGTGGTGAGGATTTCGGTCCGCGGCTTCATATATGCGTTTTTATCCTTATATCGCCTGTTTCCTTTAGATTGAGCTTGCCTACATCCGATTACGAACGGACCGGACTAGGCGAATATTTGCAACTCCGGGCCGAACTCGATTTCCAAGGGGGCGGCCCGAAAAATTTCAGCCTGTTCTCACCTCAACAGGTCATTTTCAAATTTCTTCACCAAATTTTACTTTGACATTGTCGGGTATATTTTTGTGACAGAGTTTAGTTGCGTTAAGGTGACAGGTTAGCGTAGCTTGCACAATTTTTCAATATTTTAAATTAATAGCCGAATAACATAAAGGCCGAAGGTTTAACACGAATTTATACTCATCATGGATAAACCTATGAATATATATACGGTACGTATTATTCTTAGAAAAATCCTAAGAGCCCAGTATTTTGAATGTTTAATTATATCAAGTGTATTAGATCGAGTGCCGCATTTGAGCACAATTCTACTCAAACACAGTCCTTTAACTGTCTAATACCTAAATCTGTAGTGTATCATTATTCTGCTTCGCAACGTTATTAAATTAAAAAGAAATTGGATCCTGAAAGAAATTTTACCCAAGATTTCCGCGTTTAACTTATGAGTTCCCAAATAGCATAATTTTCTAATCTAATTTTGCAATGTTAAACATCTCTGGTGGGCCCTACGCTTCTGGAGTATGGATAGTACCTGAATGACGGGCTGTTTGTCAATAGTTCAATTTGTTCTGGAATTAATAAGTCTGGTTCTAAGTAATACTGTGTGGAACCAGACAAAAAGTTGACATTGCCAAGGAGCCAACGCACTGTTGGTAACAATCAGCTCAATGAGAACATGTTGGGCCAGATCGATGCATAGAAGCGTCGGGTCTTTTAAAACTTTTTTATCCGATACCGTCGCTTAAATGTATATTATATTATTTTGTTTGCGAGAAGTTCTGTTTTATTGATGCCAGAATGTGTTTTTTATATATTAAAACGTAATTATAGCTGCAATGCAATTGTTTTTGGGATTTTTGTTTTGAAAGTGGAAAACACAAGTCAAAACACTATTGGCTTATTCCCTTTATCACCATAAGGTTACGTTTCACATTCTGTTTACCGCTGACTTTGATCAAAACACTATTAGCCTATTCCTTTATCACCATAACGTTACGTTTCACATTCTATGTTTACCGCTGACTTTGATCAAAACACTATTGGCTTATTCCCTTTATCACCATAAGGTTACGTTTCACATTCTATGTTTACCACTGACTTTGGTCAAAACACTATTGGCTTATTCCCTTTATCACCATAAGGTTACGTTTCACATTCTATGTTTACCGCTGACTTTGGTCAAAACACTATTGGCTTATTCCCTTTATCACCGTAAGGTTACGTTTCACATTCTATGTTTACCGCGGACTTTGGTCAAAACACTATTGGCTTATTCCCTTTATCACCATAAGGTTACGTTTCACATTCTATGTTTACCACTGACTTTGGTCAAAACACTATTGGCTTATTCCCTTTATCACCATAAGGTTACGTTTCACATTCTATGTTTACCGCTGACTTTGGTCAAAACACTATTGGATTATTCCCTTTATCACCATAAGGTTACGTTTCACATTCTACGTTTACCGCGGACTTTGGTCAAAACACTATTGGCTTATTCCTTTATCACCATAAGGTTACGTTTCACATTCTATGTTTACCGCTGACTTTGGTCAAAACACTATTGGCTTATTCCTTTATCACCATAAGGTTACGTTTCACATTCTATGTTTACCACTGACTTTGGTCAAAACACTATTGGATTATTCCCTTTATCACCATAAGGTTACGTTTCACATTCTACGTTTACCGCGGACTTTGGTCAAAACACTATTGGCTTATTCCTTTATCACCATAAGGTTACGTTTCACATTCTATGTTTACCGCTGACTTTGGTCAAAACACTATTGGATTATTCCCTTTATCACCATAAGGTTACGTTTCACATTCTATGTTTACCGCTGACTTTGGTCAAAACACTATTGGATTATTCCCTTTATCACCATAACGTTACGTTTCACATTCTATGTTTACCGCGGACTTTGGTCAAAACACTATTGGCTTATTCCTTTATCACCATAAGGTTACGTTTCACATTCTATGTTTACCGCTGACTTTGGTCAAAACACTATTGGATTATTCCCTTTATCACCATAAGGTTACGTTTCACATTCTATGTTTACCGCTGACTTTGATCAAAACACTATTGGCTTATTCCTTTATCACCATAAGGTTGCATTTCACATTCTATGTTTACCGCGGACTTTGGTCAAAACACTATTGGCTTATTCCTTTATCACGATAAGGTTAGGTTTCACATTCTATGTTTACCGCTGACTTTGGTCAAAACACTATTGGATTATTCCCTTTATCACCATAAGGTTACTTTTCACATTCTATGTTTACCGCTGACTTTGATCAAAACACTATTGGCTTATTCCTTTATCACCATAAGGTTGCATTTCACATTCTATGTTTACCGCTGACTTTGATCAAAACACTATTGGATTATTCCCTTTATCACCATAAGGTTACGTTTCACATTCTATGTTTACCGCGGACTTTGGTCAAAACTCTATTGGCTTATTCCTTTATCACCATAAGGTTACGTTTCACATTCTATGTTTACCGCTGACTCTGGTCAAAACACTATTGGATTATTCCCTTTATCACCATAAGGTTACGTTTCACATTCTATGTTTACCGCTGACTTTGATCAAAACACTATTGGCTTATTCCCTTATCACCATAAGGTTACGTTTCACATTCTATGTTTACCGCTGACTTTGATCAAAACACTATTGGCTTATTCCTTTATCACCATAAGGTTACGTTTCACATTCTATGTTTACCGCTGACTTTGGTCAAAACACTATTGGCTTATTCCCTTTATCACCGTAAGGATGTTTCACATTCTATGTTTACCGCTGACTTTGGTCAAAACACTATTGGATTATTCCCTTTATTACCATAAGGTTACGTTTCACATTCCATGTTTACCAGTGACTGTGGTCAAAACACTATTGATATATTCCCTTTATTACCATAAGGTTACGTTTCACATTCTATGTTTACCGTTGAGTGGGAACACATGCCGCTAAATACACTAAAGTGTTATTACAACCAAGTGATAGTAATATCAAGTTGATTTGTACTGCATGTCAACAGTTCTTATTAATCAGTAAATTGATACTATTGCTTGTAACGCTTTCGTGCCCTAATTCTTTCCAGAGCCAGGAATTGAACTCTGGCTATACACAAAGCAGTAAGTTATTTAGGAATTGGAATGATATTTCCATAACTTCATAAACTCACAGTTGGGAAAATTGGCTTTTCACTAATCTTTTAACATGTGTGGCTCCGCGGCGGCGCATCAACGTAGTGTATGAGACTCAGTACGTTGCAGCATGGGTAGTAGTTATTCGATCGTGCTGTGAGGGGTCTTATGATCCTAGTAACAGTGTCGTCATGGCTCAGTGACTGGCGAGCGCGCCTCTAAAGTCAATTGACCCCGGTTTCAGTCATCGCGCCTGCAACAATTTGTTCAACGCATGCCGAAATGCAAGTTACGACTTAAAAACTAAAACTCCAATCTTCCTGTGTTGCTGAAATGAAGTTTATATTTTAACATCAAGTTTCTAAGTGATAATATATGTGTGCAGCTGTGGTGTAGCTTTATTAGATTTTACATGCTTTACTGTGTTGTTATTAATTTTAGCTTTGCCTAGCCGGCTATAAGAAGAGAGCTTTTCTTGTGACTTCCAAGAGATTTGCAACGAAGTGTATACTGTTTACATTATCTGCTACGCAATAATTCTTCGCACGAAAAAGTGATAAAATGTTCAGAAAGTTTTGGAAAAAATATTTAGCATATAATTATCATAGCCAATATAATGTTTAGGGGTGTAAATCAAATGCTTGCTACGGCGTCTTCGATATATTATGACAAAGCCTTAGCCTTTAACCTTATAAGGAGTAGACTAAAAACTAAGCCAAGGACCTTTCGCACTCACACTGTGTTCTTTTTGTGACCATATAGCGTACGACCTAAATGTTACACGAGCCATTTTCATTGATTTTTGTGTGTTGTAAAGAGATTGGACCTCCGTATCCACGTATATGACCTCGTGTATGTGAGATTTGTGATAAAAACGTTAGTGAGAATTTTGAAATGTGTACATGTAATGTTAGTATATGCACTTATATATCATATTTAATATGTAGACAGTAAAACTGACGTTCTGGCTATTTATATATGTAATAACCGGTGACGCAGCTGCATGGCGCAACTTCTTAACACCATGCCCATACGACCCCGGCTATCGTAACCTCAAGTGCGGACCATAGGTGTTGAAATTTTAATCCTATTCTTGGTCAGACCCAAGGAGCTACGCAGCTTAGCAGGCCTTAGACGCGCTTCACGGGGTGTGTTCGGACCCCGCCCGAAGGGTTGCGCACGTGTCTAGTATCGGGTATGATTTCTGAGGTCCCCCAGGGAGGCTAGCACCGCCACCTGCTCACAGGTCATGGAGCCTAGCCGCTATTCCCTATCTTAGACTCATTGGAAGTTGTTTAGTTCCCTTTGATTGTGATAGATGTTGGAATAAAATAGGAAAATGTCTTTAGAAATTTGTAGCTCAAGTTAATTTATCTAGTTAGGATCACGAGGTGCTCCGTGTTAGAGCATTGACCAATGTGGCCCCACAGGGTTCCGACGAACCTGAGAGTTTAATGTCGGCTTCTCAATGGCGTGGCCTGCTTCCTCAGTAAATTCTATCTCGACGGAAACATTCAAAAATCCCTAGTGAACTTTTCGGATAATCGCCAGGGACGAATTAAATTTTGTCGGTTCTTTCCATGATTGGATTCCTTGGTTCCAGTAATAAATAAGGTAAATTTGTTAGAAGGCCATGCTCGTCTGGGCTTGCGACATTCTCGCACACAAGCCATGGCGGGCAGTGCCTGCTCGTCCGTGTGGACAAACCAGAAAAGTTCCTATCATCTCGGCAAGAAGTAAGGCGGTACGCGGTGTTTCAAGATACAAATTTTATTTACAAAGATCAAGATTTATTGTCGGGACGAGTGTTTCTAACCAAAAACGGGGCGGGACGAGTAAAACGGATCGGAGAAGCCTAGTAGTATCTTGCTGTGGTCGCTGCGGTTCAGCACAATAAGGGGTTACGAGACGTTAAAAGGAGAACAGGGGAGGAGCGAGCAGATATACGCCGAATTGCGGACTAGGGGCGGTTATCCCTGCTCCGACGCAATGGTCGCGAATTAATCAGCTATGCGGCGCGATAAGCAGGGGCCCTAGAGTGCTTCGGAAATCGCTCCTTAATGCAGGTCGCTCTGGGCGACGAATACTTAGGCGGGGCGGAGGGAAAAACGGTGGTCAGAACTGACTCCGCGAGCTCGACAGCATCGGTGGAGTGCTACGTAGGGCGATGTCGACGCTAACGGGTAACAAGGGGCACATGAAAATTTATCCTCACGGTCAGCTCGCATTGGTGCCTATGCCTAAACTCGTTCTATTGTGTTTGACTTCCTTACCTACCTAACAGTACGACCGACCGAACAACAAACTAAAGAAGCCAAAAGAAGGGGAAACGGAATAATTCCTTGGATTTCGGCTGACGGAATGCGGTCGTGGGGCTAAGGGGCCTGATGCGTCCTCCTAGGCAACTTATGAGGCCGCCTCCAGGGGCGAACTCGTTTGTCTGGGTTCGATGCGATCGCGTCCGCCGGAATTTCGGTGGGACGGGAGGTTTTATAGATTGGGGGCACCTAGCCGAGGGCGAAACGGCCTTATCTCCTATTCTTGGGGTCGTTTGGAGCAATTGGACCAAGGGCGACCAGCCCCGGACGCCTTGGCGTCTTCGGTTTTCCTCGTTCTGTTGTTGTTTCTTTGCCTCTCTCTAACCGATCTTTTTTGTTATTACACTGCATTATTGCAGTGTCCTAACTATACTGCAGTGCAGTCGACATTTTACTGACCTCGTAGTCAGTGTTTTCATACGTTTCTGCAGCCGAGTGGTCAAAACCAACGACGCTGCAGCGGGCGTAATTTACCCGTGTAGGATCAAACCTCAGCGCGAGAATACCAAAAGAACCAATACAGCATACATAGTACATAGCCTAACGGGCACTCAGGATAAATAGTGAAATCTGGCTAAACTCTCGCTCCAAAAAGAAAAAGTGGTTTTGCACTCGCCGGTTTGAGGCCGAAATGGCCTGGGCGAAGAGGTAAGTTTTCTTTATTTTCAGGAAGTCCTAAAATTTTGCTTGACGGCGGGGACACGAAGTGTTTCTCCCGCAAAGGCGGTACCTGATGATGATGCAGGGGTAAGCTTCAAGGCTATTTCTTTTAGACAATGGTTTCGAGAGAACACCATTGCGTAGTGCAATGGTGAACACTGGTAAACTTAGTTGTTTTAACCACGTAGTTATTTGGGTCCGAAACTGGTGTACCACCACAAAACGAAGCGTCATCGTCCCAGGTCGAGGTCGGCGAATTTTTGCTCAGCTGGGGGCTTGCTCCTCTAGCGCATTTTTGATCACACGGGGTCACGAGGGACACCTAAAGTTACTCCGGTCAGTCGTCACCGTGAAATTTGTGTTCTGGTGAGATGTCTACTAAATTTGTTGAAACGCCCTAGAATCGGTGTCAAACAATCAAACCGAGACAATCCTTAAGCAGCATTTTGCGTAAGCGGCAAACACCTTAACCTCAAGTGACAATACCTAGAATTTGATCCGTCTTTTGTGTTGCCAAATTTTCCTAACTCAAAAGAACAATCGAAATTTTGAGGGTTTCCTAAAACCCGACGGAGGCTAGTCCTCCATCCCTAATCTGCGCTTCTGTCCAAGCCCAAACACGGCATGGGCGTTGAACGATCGATTACGCTATAAATTTGTAAACCATAACAGCAAACCATTGAACAAGTCCCTATTTCTGTGGCGCGTACGTTCAAGAAAATTTTACCGTGGTCAGCTCAGGAATATTCGACAACCCTAACTCAGGAACAGCAAGTCATGTAAAATCTGGACGAGAAACGTCCGTTTTAGTGTGCCCTACCTAAGACCACGGGGAATCAGAATGACTTCGACTGTTTGTCCTACGCTCTGCAGCAATTCCGTGCAATCCGCAGACCGCCCAAAACGGGACTCGACGCAAGCAGGTTATTCAAGTAATTTAGACAGCGTAGCCCATCAATGGGCAGGAGGGGTGCTCGATGCTCACCGTCAAATCACTCTACAGGGAGAAGGTACGTGCTACTATCATGCAAATTTCACTCGGCGAATGGCCTGTCACTGTTACATGCTGGGAAACTAAACCCCATACGCTCGGCTTTCCTGACTTACAATAGTTGATCCGGGACAGCAAATGCTAGTCCCCTTCCGCAAGGCCAAAATGGTCCGAGCGGGTCCTTCGACTGTCGAATCAATCGTAAACGAAAAAGGGAAAACACTGGAAAGCATCGAACTGATAGTGAAAACAATAGAGAAAATGCGTCGGAGCCGGTCAGTAAAGTCGACCGAACTCCGTGCTGCCGAAGTCGAACTGATTCCACGAGTCGACCCGTTGGTCATCGCCTCGAATTTTCTACCCATAGTTTAGGATAGCGATTTTGTCAGATAGCCATTTGTTTTCAGGCCCTGATTTATTTTATGAATTTCATGGTAAAAATTCACTTTTCGCAATTGAAGCTTGTTAACAAATGGATTACAAACAACTTTAAAAGGTGCGTTATTGCATAGCGTTGAACGGTGCGATAGAATTCACCTGTTGTCTCACATCGTAGGATAGTGACAGGTGAGTAATTATGAATATAAAAAATTAGACGTTTCATACAAACCACTCTCTGTCAGATGTGGGGCTAGCTTAATAAAAGTTACCACTACGACGGCAACAATCGCAAAAAATTAATCAAAATCCAAGGGTTTTGTCATGGATTGAACAGTTGGCATAAAATACGCAGGTAAAAGTGGTAGCTCCAGTGTTATCGCAAGCAATTGATCTGATAACCAACAATCAACAGGTGAAATTCACAGAATCAAAACGCGAAAATAATGTCGCAGCCATGCGTTTGTGACAGAAAGACGTGAAAATCGAAAAGTAGTTAACGACGCAACAGAAACTTTTTAAACAAGAAATTGTAAAAATACATACTTTATTTTAATAGTTGCTTGTTCGTTATTAAATGCTAGTCAATGCGTGGTGTAGAAGAAGAATGATTAATAAAACTTTAAACAAATGCGGGGGAACAAATATATTTATCGTTGTATTACACGATGTATTGTATGGTGTTATGTATTTAAGGATTCCAAAAAGACAGCTACATGATACCGCGAAGGATGGGATTAGCGAAAACTCAGGGAACGTTGCAATATAACTTTAAGTACTCATATATAATATGTGCTAGTATTTATGTAGTATGTATTTAATTTTCAGTAAAATGACTAAAAAATTCGTTGCTAATACTGCTGTTGAGTTATAAATATTAAGATTTATATTTGATTAAACCAGACTTTGTTTAAATAGCGCAAAAAGTATTGAATTTGGATCACTTATGTATGTGTATATTTAGGAATTAAGTTTTGATAGTTTTTAATAAGACACGTTTTGTTAAATATTTTATGCGAAATTTCGTTAATGGGTTCAAAATTTTATTAAAGTCGTTATAATTTATTTTTACCCCCAGCTAAGATATGGACTTGGTTATATATATAGCATAGGTTTTTATAGTACGTTTTTGCTACAGCCTACAAATACATAAAAAATTATATATCTAATCTAAAACTTACAATGTATAACAAATAAACGCATATACGTTTGTAATGTAAAACTATATATATAAAAATAAATTCTTGCTGATAGCTCCGTGTTAAATATGTGCTAAAGCGCACATAGTCGGGAAAAAACGACAGCGTTATATAACATTACATACGCCAAAAAATAATCATCTAATATGTCACAAGAAAACTTGACGATTATGCTATATTAAATAAAGAGATTAGTCATTAATCTAGAAAAAATAATATATATTGTTGCAATTTAGCTTTTCAGGTTTACGCTAAGTCTTTTGTATTCGGAAAGAAGGGGCAGTGGGGCACGCGAACACCGGGCCATACAGTCATTAGCGGAAATCCATCCTTAGCATCGATTATGTGGCCCAATATCGCTTTTGATACGTCTATATAGGGTATGAAATAAGTTTTTTGTGAAAATACCTGAGGCCCGGGCCCATGCCCCACCCCTGGGATTTGCGCCTAGGCATCCAGTAATTTATATATAAAATAAGTTACTGTAATATCCCATTTAGTAGCGAAAAACACGTAAGCTATAACATTGTATCTAATTATGTTTAAAAATTGTGTTACGCCCGATATTTCTTAGATTATTGTAAACGCAAGATTTTAAAGTCTGTCTAAAATTTACTGCAAAGAAATGCAGCTAATCGTACTAATGAGTTTTAATGGGTTTTTGATTTGGTCATTAGGACCATTTTGTCAATCAAAAATTTAGGTAGTTAGAATCCATCATTTTAATCGATTTTTGAGATGGTCATTAGCGAGCTTTTCGCTCTCAAGCGTAGCTAATGAATTTTTAATCACTTTTTAACTTTGCCGTTGGCATCAAAGTTGCAACCAAGTGTGAAATTAAAGTTGTAACGGAACTTTCGTTTCAAAGTTTACAAAATTTTGCAAATAGGTCAGAAGTTTGCTAAAATTAATACTTCTTTCAAAAATTCACCCCGAGCGTTTTTAGCACTATATAAGCAGACTGTCAGTCTCAATTTTTATCAAAGTTTGTTTCGATCCACACGACGAAGACGACGTTGAAGAGGCTGAGTCTGGCCTAAAAGACATTTTATGGCAGAGTCTTGCCTTACTGGACTTGCAATCTTTTGTAGATTGTTTCTTAGAGTGTCACTGCGCTGACATATGTTGGCTGACAATGTAGGACACATGTACCTCTGCGTTGACTGGATCTGACTGACATACAGGGCACCCGTGCTTCTGTTCAGACCTGGTTGATCGGCGAATGCAGGGTGTACTTATAAGAGGCTTTTTGTAAAAGTGAGCTAATCCTGTAACGCAACACTATACCATATGATGTCTAAAAAACAAAAAAATTGCATTGTAAATAGACACACCACATTGTAGAGGTGATGCTACCAAATGGAGAATGCAAAGATGAGTTGTCGTTTCTTTGCACCATGTGCCCAGATGATATGTCATTCTCAAAACATACGGCATTATCCTCACGTCCCACCTGGGATGTAAAATAGCGGAACGCATTTTTCTGAGTCTGGCATTAGGTATGCTGGATTAGGGCTAGGATGACCACCCTTTTTTGTTGCTTGTACCAATCCAACTGATGCGATTGCCTGCTCTGTTGGCAACGTGTTACGGTAGACACTTCGAGCCGGTAACCTGCCATCTAAGATGCAACTGTCAGTTGGCTCCCAAACAAGCAACTTAACCACGCATCAGATTTCTGCTAAAGTATAACTAAGGTAGCAATTAAACTAAATGGAAAGCCAGTTCGTACAACGATGTTGTATTATAGACATCAAGAAGCATAGAACACATAGCTAGTCTAAGCAAACTTTAAATCAACAAATTTTCATCTAAGAAACTTTAGCGAGCTTTCAAATCTGCTGCAAACACAGCTGCAGGTAAATGGGGAGTCCAACGTGTATGTATGTATAAATATAAAGTAGGTTATAAGTATAGTTATAAGTATAAGTTATAATATATATATATATGTAGGTTTGTATAAAGCCCTGGGTGCAGACTGGGTTATCCTATTGTTATCCAACAATAAACTTTATGAAATTTGAGCTCGTAGATTACCATTATCACCGCTGGGTTTAGCCTAGGTAATGCCAAGCATTATTCGGCATTCTATGAGTGTTTGACCAACTGGGTAAATAAGAGTGCTTGACGGATAATACCAAACATTATTCGTCATTCGGATGGTTCTATAAGTGTTTGACTAACTGGGTAAATCTGGCCATGATTTTAGTATTTTTTGTCATATTTTTATAAAAATTAAAATGCCACACTGTATTTATTGCAACCAGTATTTCCAAAGCAACGAGGCTTGCATAGATCATACGATCGAGCGGCACATTCAGAATTTGAACGGCGTTCCGACCAATCACCTACGGTTCACCTTCTGATTGTGATGAACATGTTCAGACACTTTCGCCAGTACGGGGTTCATATGTGTAGCCACCATACATATGTATGCAGTTTGCCAGAGTTTTGGGACATTGTCAATTTGTATTTCGTGCCGCGGGATCCTCATCCATATCAACGGGTGACAATAAGACCACGCTGCGTTATGCCTTGTACGGAGGAAGAACCCGATGAGCCTCCTCCAGATCCTCAGTAGTATGTCATTGTTCTTATTATAGGTTTATTATGTCAGCCATATCATCTAATGCTAATGCATATTTCCCCGTCGAGGAAATCCTCCAAATTGTAAGATTTTCACTATTTTCAATTTAATTATACGTTTTGTGGTAGTAAAGATATAAAGAAACCACCTGCGCAAAGACTAAGCCAAGTATCTAGCAAATATGATCTACAACACCTGCGCAAAAACTGGGTTCAGCAATTCATAAAAATAATCAACTTGAGACATGTAAAGACAAGACCTGCGCAAATTTAATATGAATTACATTTATTTTACGCACGATACATATTTAATTGATTTTTAAAACTACACTGATTGCAGAATTGTATTTTATACAAAATAAATATGATCTCAAGAAACCGAATCATTGCAATAGTGCAGGTTGTTATAACACAATATGAAAATCAATGTTAAATATTTAAAAAGTAACTCTATGAACCATCGAAAGCGACATGTAACTCTCTCACGCACCATTTGAGTAATATTGTGGGTGTACTTTCCAAAGTTGTTCAACACGCATCACGTAATGTTTTAATCTACTCTTTTATCACTGAACAAACATTCTGGAATATCTTTATTTCTTGAATTGGAGGTGTAGAAAAATTATCAAATCTGGATCAGTCACTATCTCACCCGCATTATCTCGGACTTCTATTTTAAATTCTTGGGTAGATCTGGACTTCAGTTCACTAGTAGTTTCATTTTTGCGTCCGTCCAAAACACACAGCACATTGGAATATCCATCATTAAAGAACTTCAGTTTTACGAAGTTAGCACGCACTATGTACGGCATTTTATCTTTGGCAACGGGTCCAAACAACCTTGAACTGAGTACCGTGACATTGTTCACTTCAATGGGTACAGGAAGGTTAATTAACAGATCCTTCAGGTGTTTAACAATAAACAATTCTATATTAGATATATAAAATCAAAGAAAACAATCCTTTTCATGTTTTTCCACGTCCAACTGAAACCAAACATTATGATACTACTTATCTCCTAAAAGGTGACTGCATTTAGGGGTGTTTAACGCTGTTGAAATTGCATAAGGACTACCCTTTTCATGTATTCTCTGCTAACGCTGATTGGTTGAATTTTTGGAATTGTGCCAATGGAATATTCTAGAACATTCCAAAGTGATGAGTCATTAATTGAATAAATGCCTAGGCGGAGGGGGAGCTTTATTGTACGTATTACGTATATATGTGTATGTATATATTATATAATGCATGGGCGTAGGGGGAGCATGTATTACGTGTATATGTATTTAGGATCATTAATCATATTTGACAGGTAATTAATCATTTTTGACAGGTCATTAATCATTATTTCCCCTGACAGGTCATTAATCAAGTGGCCCAGAACGCCCATTTTTCTCTACTACTACTCTCTTTCTCATTTTTCTCTACTACTACTAATTTTTCTCTCCTACTACTCATATTATCGCCGAGAATTAGCACCGTCGGCCAGCTGGCGACCTCGTGGCGAACAAAGGTCCGTATCTCCTCCAGGAGGCGGCCCATGACGTTATGGCATGGCCGTGGACGTCGGCCAAAGGCAATGTCCTCTGGCCCGAGGCCGATTCCCCAGAATGAGTCGGTGCGGTTTGCTTCGAGCAGTTGAGTGTTCTCAGTGGCGAGAAGGGCGTTCCAGAATTTCGGGATTTTGAACTTTTCGATGAGCACCGTTCGAATGAGGTGCGGTAGGGCAGGACGAAGGCGCTCCGTTGTTTCGGGATCGAGGAATTTTTGTTTGTTCCTCCGGGAGATGGCTTTGATGTCTCGAGCTCCCATCTTGAGGTCGGATATGTCTCGTTTTGCTTGCTCCTCGTCGAATAGATAAGTGACAAGGAGTTGATATCCTTGCTCCGTTGAAGCATATTCGATGGGTATTGCGTGATTGTTTGGCCCAACGGAGCCATATTTGATAGTTCTGGCCAACGTGTGGCTTTCGAGAGAAATGTTTCGATGGGTGCGGCGTAATTGATAGTGTAGAACGGCACGCGTGGTTCAGAGATTCGGTCCATTTCTTGGATTTATCGATCGATGATTCCTGCAATAATATTCATCGCCGTTAATGGCGGTTCTTGAAGGACGTTTGGTGCGGGAGCTCTAATTCCAGGAAGTGATGTTTTGGGCTGGCGTCTGCACTACAATCGTCTTCCCCGAGGTGGTTGTCTTGGAGGTCGAACCACCTCCAGTGCAATGTCGTCAGGTCGTAACTGTCGTAGTCCGTTATCCTCGTCCGGTTCCAAATCAGGATGTGCGGCTAACATGTCTTCAATGTCCTGGTCGTCGAATATGTCCCTAAAAGGTTCGAACATGTCGTGCTGAGCACGAGCGCTCCTAGATGGAGGGTCCATAGGCATGACAGGGTCACGATGTCGAGTAGGTGCAGCAAAAGGCACGGTTTGTCGAGTTGGGGCTGGTGGTTTGGGTGCAGGTTCTCGAGGAATCAGGCGCGGGATTACAACTCGAGCTTCAGCTCCGTGTGGTATATAGTCCTCGTATACTCGACGACGATCCCTAGCCTGACGATGTGGTTGACGTCGCATGGGTTGGGGAGGCTCTGTCCTTGCTCCGTTCTTCGCACCAGAAGGTCCCAATTCAGGGGAACCCTCACTTTCCTCAGTAGAAGGGTCAAGTTCGAAGCGGGGTTTTCGACTAGGTCCCGGTAAGAGTTGACTTAAGGGTATTTCGTCCTCCCAGTCTTCCCAACTAACATGCGGTCGAGCTTTAGCGCGGACGGGTCGAGCTAGAGTTTCGTTTAAGGCGGAGGATGAGGATGCGCTGCGCGGCGGCGCCTTCTTCTTCCCCCGAATAGAAGAACCCTCGGTTGACTCGCCTATGGTCGAAGTTGTCTCGCTAACCGTGGGGACGGCTCGTGTTCGAGTTCGTTTGGCTTTGCCGCCCTACGAAGATTCGGTGGGTCGGCGTGACTCTTTCTTGCTGCTTTCCCTTTCCTCACGTCTCACAGTCAAGCTTTCAACAAATTCTGCCACAATGTCGTCGGCGGCCGTTTGGGCCTCCGAGGGTGGGTGCTGTATGATAGGTCCTGCTAAATATTCCACTAAATCATTTGCATCCTGAAGTTCTCCTCGAGCACGGGCCTCTTCATCTTTGATTCTTTTCCTTTCTTCTAATGCCCATTCCCATTCTGCTTGTTGGTTTTGTCGCCTAGTGATCCAGCGACCGAAGGAAGAAACGTGTGGGGTACCGGTCTCTTGTTCCGGTGAGGGGGGATAACGCAACTGGGGTTATCCAATGGTGAGGTGGGGTCCTAGCTTTACATTCCGCTAGGGGCGAGAGTAAGGGAGGGATTGCCCACCGATGCGGTGGTGTTGGGGAGTCCACAGTTTCGGGTGATGTGTTCTCAGAGCTTACGGATGATACTGGTCCACTGGCCGGTGGGGTGGTGGGTTTCAGCCGTGGCTTAGGCACGGGTTTTCGGGTCGCGGCGGGTTCTACAGGAGGCTGGCTAGAAACTGGGTCGGATTGCGTAGGTGGCGGTCTAGGGGGTGTCGAGTACGGTGTATTCCATTCGTTGGGATATACTCCTCTAACGTGGCTTCGAATTCTAATGGCATTAGTGGCGTGTGTGGGAGCGGGGTAGGTGGAGCGGAATATGCGTGGCGAGGTTTGGGGTATCGTTGTTTATGCAACTCAGGAGGTTCATGATGGAGGCGGTACGGTACCGGTGGGTTATCCGAGTCGGTGATTAAGCGTTGTGAACGGGGACTGCGGTAAGTTTGTGTAGCGGCTGCGGCGCGGCGTTGGGCATGCGTAAGCGGAGAGGTCTGCACAGCGTGTTCTACTGCTGAAGTCGGAGATATAGCTTGTTCGGGCGTGTGAGGTGAGGACTCATCCGGCTCTTGTGAAGCGAGTAGTTCGACGAGACCTAAGTCGTTGGCGTTAAATGGTCGTAGCGAACGGCCATTACCTGAACGTGGCAGAGCTAAAGGTCTAGTTGGTTCCTCAGTTCTGACAGATCGCTCTTGTTCCTGAAGTGTAACTGGGGCAGTATGTAGTTCGTATTCTGGAGAGAATGAGCCTGGGGGTTTATCAAGCGTATAAGGCAACTTAGCAGGGTCTTGTGTAGCGAGTTCCTGCGAGATAGCGGGCCATTCGGTGTCGGGGGTTCTATCGGGATCACGAATAGGTAACCTGTTTTGTTGCGGAACTCCGGATGAACCTTGAGCTGGGGCCTGAATGGCTAATTGTTCTACTACGGCGCGGTGTATGTCAGCCTGAGCTTGCGTGTATACTAGATTAGGATCGCCGATCTCCACACTAGTTGTATCGGATGCACCTCGATGTCTTGGCGTAGTCGGTCGACTGCCTCCGGATCTGCAGCCTGTAATTCCCTAGCGAAATATTTATCGGCAAGGATAGTTTCTCCTGGTTCTTGTAGTGCAGCCTCTATGTAAGCGGGAGGCACAGCCTTCAGCAAATCGGCCATGTCCGGAAAACTACTCAGTGGTCTGTAGCAGGGTTTGGTGCGGTTCATGTGAATCACATGGTCAGAGAGTTGTCCAGGGAGTTTGACACAGATGCAGGGCAGCATTATCTTAGTGATTTGGTACGGTCCACACCATCTGCGTTCCAGTTTGCGTGATAGTCCAGGTGTTGCGTAATATCGGTAGACCCATACATGGTCATTAACTCGATAATCGGGGACCTTAATTTTGCGATTGTAATAACGTTTCCGATATTCTTTAGCAGACTCCATGGAGCGATAGGCTCGGTCTCTGATCGTGGCTAACCATCATGGTACGTTAGCGCGGTAAGCTTCTGCTCCGGGGTAGCGTCCCCAATCAGTTTGTGTTTCAATTCGACCCGGTACACGAGATTGGAATCCGTGCATGAGCATGAAAGGTGGATAATGTGTGGAAGCGTGTACTGCGGAATTGTAGGACATTATGCAGTAGGGTAGGACGTCGTACCACGTGGTATGGTCGTTCTCAGGTAGAGCTACCCTTAAGAGGAATAGTAGTGTGCGGTTGAAACGTTCCATCTCTCCGTTGGCTTTCGGATTGTAACTTAAGGTTTCCCTCTTGAATGTGTTTAGCCTAGCGCATAGGGCTTCCATGACTTCTGAAACGAAGCATCCTCCTCGGTCGGAGACTAATTCCTCTGGCTGGTGCGCCATAACGGCACACCACGTCTTCGACGAGCACTCGAGCTACGCTCTTAGCTGTTTGGTCGGGCAATACAGCGGCTATGACCAATTTTGTGAACTGATCAATGAATGCGATGACGTACCTGTTTCCTTTACGGGACAAGACCCTATTGTCCAAAATGTCGACGAACATGCGATGCATAAGGGCACTAGCTAGTGGGTTGGCTCCAAGCGCAGCTCGGACATTTTGTGGTAAATTCCGTGATCGTTGGCAAAGTACGCATCGATTGGCATATTCGTCTACGTCCTTACCCATGGTCTTCCAATAGTAGAACTGCTTGAGCTTAATAAGTAGACGATCCCTACCTGGGTGTCCACCGAATCGAGTGTTGTGTTCGTGTTTGAGTATTTGTCGAATGAGTAGTCTGGGCACGCACAATTTAGGTCTGTGATTGTTGGGCATGATGGGATGTAGGTAAAGAATGGCGGTGTCGGGGCAGAGGTGATAATGATGGGCTTCTAATTTAAGGGCAGTCGCGGCCTTTTGGTCAGCTGGTGACTGTCGAGTATGCAAGTACCACCATATAGGTCCAAATTGTTTGACTTTACGTTGAATGTAGGTATGTAGTTGAGGAGATTTCACCCCTCATATTGTTGAAAGTGTGGTAAGTATATGTGTTCACCAGTGTCGTACACCTGTTCAGGGCGTTGTAGTCGTACTCGCGGTCCGCATGCATAGGCGACCCGAATTAAAGTATCGAACTCCTCGACTTCTGGTAAACCACCATATCTTTTCCTAGCAGTCGTCGGTAGTGTCCAGGGTCTAGTGGGATCAGGTGTACCAGCAGTGGCACGGGTTGAGCTTTCGCTTGCAGCGCCAGGGGCGAGATGTGTCGGAGCAGTCGGGGGTTCTTGTGGCAACGTAGGCCTAACGAATGGATCAGGGGCCGATGAAGGTCCAGGGGTTGAGTCAGTCACAGGTTCTCGGGTTGGGGCTAGTTCAGTCGGCGGTCCGGGAGCGGTCGAGCGCCTCCAGGGCATCTCGACTCCTTCAGGCCATGGGTCGTCAATGTCTCCACAGAAAATGAAACGCGTTGGGTCAGGTAGGGGATCATATCCTGGTCCTCCGAACATACGGTAGAAGTGTTCTCTAACGTACTCGGGTGGGAGGTTAACGGGAGCGTCTGGGAGAAGTCCCATTAGCTGTCGCGTTAGTCGTTTCCAAGCTTCCTCAATAGGAAGTGTCCGCGGTGGTTTGGCAGGAGCTTTACCCTTGCCACGATCCTGTCCTTTCACGGCCACAGCAACCATTCGAGGATGGTCCTGCCCGTCGTATTCGGCTTCGTCAGCAGAATCGGAGAAGTCCACGTCATGTCGGGGATCGCGTGAAAGTCCGTCGGCGTTGGCATTGGCCTTACCAGGGCGATATTCAATATTTAGTCCACCAAATTCCATGAATAACTCATTACGCCATTGGGCTAGGCGTGAATTTCGCGGTGGTCTCTCAAATAGTGCCTTGAGCGGCTTATGATCGATCTCGACGTGAAATTCATGTCCAAGCAAGTAATGCCTAAAATGTAGAGCGGCCCATCTAATAGCAAGGGCTTCAGTTTTAATCGCGGGATATCAGCGTTGGTAGTCCACTAGTGATTTGCTAGCGTAAGCTATTGGCAAAGTCCCCTTGTCAGTCTTCTGCGAGAGCACGGCTCCTAATGCGTATCCGGAAGCGTCCGTCTGTAGTATGAAGGGTTTGGAAAAGTCCGGGTAGATGAGTAGTGGTTCTTGTACCAATGCTTTGCGTAGCTTTCCAAATGCTTCCTCGCATTGCGGTGTCCATTTAAATTCGTTGCCCTTACGTCGGAGGGCGTTGAGTGGTTCACAGATTTCGGAATAGTGTGGTATGAATTTGTGGTAGTAGCCTACAAGTCCTAGGAAGCTCTGTAATTGTTTGAGAGTTTCAGGTCTTTTGTAGTTATCGATTGCGGCTGTTTTAGCGGGGTCAGGTTTAACTCCTTCATAGCTAATAATATGGCCAAGGTATTTTAATTGTTTCTGTCCAAATTGGCATTTGGAAGGTTTCAGTTTATGATTAGCCTTACGAAACCTATCGAACACTGTGATGAGGTCTGCTAAGTGTTGTTCAAATGTGGGTGAAAAAAATAATATGTCGTCTATGTAAATGAGGCATCTCTCCCATTCTAAGCCTTTTAAAATGATTGACATGCACCTTTGGAAGGCGCCTGGAGAGGAATTTAACCCGAAAGGTAGAACATTGTATTCATATTGTCCGTGAACGGTGACAAAGGAAGTCTTCTCCTTGGTCTCGGGATCTAATTCTAATTGCCAGAATCCTTTGTTGAGATCCAAGCTAGACATGAATTTAGTGTTCCTTAGGCAACCCAATATGTCATCTATGCGGGGTAACGGGTATAGGTCGCGTTCAGCGACTACGTTAAGTTTGCGAAAGTCTACGCACAAATGTAGGGTGCCATCACTTTTGGTGACATACACGATGGGAGAACCCCAAAGTGAATCTGATGGTGTTATGAGGCCTGCTTCTACCATATTATTCAGTTCTTCCCTCAAGGGTTCGCGTAGAGAATGTGCGAGGCGGTAGGGCACTTGTTTTATGGGTTTCGCGTCCCCCGTAATTATCCTATGCTGGTGCACACCGCATCTGCCTAAGTCGAAAGGGTGTACACTGAATAGGTCGGCATTTTCGGAAATAGTGGTTTTCAATTGTTTTAGTTCATAAGGGTTAAGTGTGGTTTGCCCGAAGTCAATTTTGCTTAGTACCTGTATGGATCGTTGAGTATCGATCGTTTTCTTTTGGTCGTTTATGACTTGTACTACATTATCGCGTGTGACTCCTATGCGGTTGCATTGTTTGGTGTGCTGAGGAGGTCCGAGCTCGAGTAGACGCTTGTTGCTATCGTATAAGAGCTCGACCTCATTGTCGTCAAGCATCTCGATGTGTCCTATGGTCTGTCCTGCGTGTATTGCAACGGGTATGTTGCCAAAGTTCATCATTGCTACTGGAATCATGCGTTGACCGGTGAGCACCAAAGCGTGAGCTATGGCGATGTCCCTAATGAAGGGGTCTGGTACAAACAATGCTTGGCCAGTAGGCGGTTGTGTGATCTCGGGGATAGCGTTGATGAATAGTTCTGTGTTCTGCGGTACCTGAGTATATTTCCTGGATACTACGTTAATGACTGGTGGCCGGTAGTCTCCTTGGTCGGCGAAGGGTGCGGAACAGTTCTCCTTCCGTTTGACAGGTCTAAACAACGGTCCTTGAAATTAATAGCTACGTATGGTAGGAGGGCCATGAAGTCTGTGCCTAAGATGCATTCATACGTCGTGTCGGTAGTTACTTGGAAGTCGCATGGGGTGCTTAGCGAGCCTATAGTAATTGGTGCCTTCACCACTCCGCTAATGGTCAGTTCCTGTTGTGTAGCCGAGACTATCCTGATAGTGTTTGTGTCTCGGGGTACTAGGCCTTAACGGGCAGCTAGGGCTTGAGACATGATTGAGACATCAGCTCCGGTGTCTACAAGTGTCGTGACTGGGGTGCCAAGTATAGTTGCGTTGATGAGAAGTGGAGTATTACCTGCATTCATGGTGTTTAATTGTCTGGTGAACATACCTTGTCGGGGTCCACGGCGTAAGTCACGGGTAGGAGCAGTGAATAATTCGTCGTCCTCTATGAAAACGAGTTCTTCTTCGGACGAAGTACGGGTTGTCAATAGTCTGTTGGAGCGACACGGGGCACGATTGGACACAACGGACACGCGCGGCGTCCCCGAAGGTACAATCGAAACCTCGGTCGGCGAAACTCGGGGTGTAGTGTCCTTCTCAGGTGGTGCACTCGGGCCTCTTTTATCAGCTCTAATCCATCTGATTGCTTTTCGGGGTTTGCCATCAGTTTTGATCAGCCTCCTGCGGCATGGTAGCCATCGAGGCAGATAGTACGCGTACTTAGGCGAGACCTTACACTTAGTCATGCAGTAGACCAGACTAATTACGCTGACGATGATGGTGACTATAAAGTAAGGCGAAAGTCCAGTATACTCCAAAGCAGGAAGGTTAACTATCTTTTGAACTTGTTCCTTAGCTATCTGAGCTACTTGTAAGTTTGTCGCCTTAGCATCGTCGAGTGAGCTCCAGGTTAAGGGTCGTAATTTAAGGCCGGAGAGCTGGTCAATAGTGATATTCGGTCCAATTTTGACTGTAATTTTCTCAGGCTTTAACATGCTCGTTAGCACGATCGATCTTATGACCAACTGTGTATAATTTCCGTGGGGAAACCATAAAACTCCGTTAGGCGGAACCTTTATAGCCTTACCTAAGGTGACATGCGCAAGCTGCCTATGGTTAGTCAGCATAACTTCCGGTTCACTGGTCCTAATCAGAACACCTTGAATGGTGGTGTGCACGGCGGTGTCATTGGCGAGAGGACCGATAAGCGTGCGGTTGCTACATGCGTGCTTGGTGGATTCTGGCACAAGCTCATCTGCGATAATCCATTCTAGGCAATTTGTACTGTGGTCGGTTAGCAGCGCGTGGGGTGCACAAAAATCAATTCCGGGTCTGTGCTTCCATGCTCCTGGATTCAGTGACTCGAAACGCGCGTGTCCCAATCGGGTTGCATATTGCGGCAGCGGTAGTCTCAACTGCGTTAGTGTGTCAGGAACGTTCCAACCTGTGTTATAAATCCGAAAATAAGGCCGAACATCACTGTGTTTGGGCAAAGGTAACTGCAAAATAAAGCCAAAGCGAAATCTAGTCAAATCAACGCTCACGGGCATCACTTGTCCAAACTGGTATGCTAGGCTGGGTTCTCGCATTAGAATGGTCTTAGAGATGCGGGGGTCCATGGCGAATAATCGTCGTAGCATAGACATCGATGACAGCAGGGGATAGTTCGCCGTTTAACATAGACTCCATTATGGCTTGTATCGACGAGCGCATATTCGCTCGAAGTATGTGGTCGATCAATTGATGGTGCACGTGTGTGACCTCTTTCTGGTCAGCACATCGGATTTGTTCAATCATGGACACTACCTCCTGCATGCTGTGGTGTAAAAATGCATAAATGTCCTCATTAGCTCGGGTTAATTGCTTTATTGCTTTAGTGTTCCGAAAAGAGACATCATTCGTCTCGCGCATAAACTTTTTGAGAACGGTCACTTGCTGACGTACGTTATTAATATGAACTCCGTTGGCAAAAGCCATTCCCAGGCCTAGAAAACCAGAAACGGCACCTGCAGCGGCGGCGATTAGGCTTGCGAAGCGTTTTTCACGGCGGCTGGTGAGGTCACGTAAGTGCTCGTTCTCCACGCAGAAGGAATGCACCACCAGCGAGTAATAATTTGTATTTAATATGCCATGATATGCATCGTCCAGCTCGCGTTCTAGTGTGCTCAAGGTCGTGTGCAGCTGCGGGTACTCAGTACAATTCGCCTTCCTGCAGCAATCAGCTCGGCAGGATCCGTTGACTTCATACCGTGAACAAACATTGCTTACGTAGGGGTCTGACTTGCGTTCCCAATCTCTCAGTGATAGCTGTAGGACCACTGGCAAGTACGTAGTCTGATCAGAGGTGATTACCAAACCCTGCGGTTCGACGACAACACCTACTTGACGGTTTACAAACGCACCTAGTCGCGAGATTGCATCACTGAAAGGCGAGAGCGTGGCGTGCGTAGAGCTTAGCGCCGAAAGCCAAAGTAACAGTAGGATGATACATACTTTCCGCATACCTGTATTTTGACCTAATCCACGATTCAGGCCAGGTGAATAGGGTCGGGCCATCTTTCGGGGAGGCTCCGATTCGTCTTCGTTATCCACTACCTCCCTGCCCAATAATTGCTCGGGATCTTCTCCGGTCAATTCGTTTCGTTCAGTGGGATCCTCCTGAGAGTCAGCTTCAGAGGATTTCTCGGAGGGGTTCAAACAATCGGCCATCGCTAGGGCCAACTTTTCGTCCAAGTCTTGAGTAGAACTACTTACAGTGTCACGCCGGAGCGCACACGGTTCCGAAATTAGGTAGTCCACTTCTACATGTTCACCGATTGTCATATCGCACTCAATTTGGAGCAGATTGACGCTAGCAGGACGTCTCAGGAGTCTCAAACGCGCACACAAGAGCACTAGGCGATCCCGTCTATGGGATTCGTCGAGAAACTTCATGTTATTCATTGCGTACTGAACAAAAGTAGTGATTGGGACTTCTTCGCTGCCCTGGATGCTATAAATGAATTCCAGCAGCTGACGCGCTTCGCTCAGCATCTCATGCAAGTTGATGTTGGCAGCACGGGAGAGCCGCTGCATTCGGGGCGTTCGAATACCAAGACAGTAACGCCAGTTAGGTATTATATACTCGTCAATGCGGATAGAAGCGCAAGCAGTGCTTAAAGTACTGTGGTAGTTCCACTTTCCATGGTGTCCGACAAAATAACAGCAGGGATCAACGCTCAATGTCGGTCGGGCATGACTCCTCTTACACTCTTAGCACATTGGGTGCATACTCAACTCTGCCTCAAATTCCTTCTCCATGACTTGCTGGAGCGTATGGCCATTCACGCATGGTCCCAACAATTCCATGAGGAGTTCCAACGAAGCAAGAGCCACTGGATCGAGGTACAATCCAGTTACGCGATGATCGATAGGGCAGGCCATACCTAGAATACTGCTCAACATGGCAGAATCTCGTTGAAGAGCTGCGTCGTAGCTACATTCGAAGCGGACGTCGAAAAGCCTACTCAGGTTGTTCAATTGCTCCATGGCTAGCACAACTCGCCTGTAGAAAAGGGCCAGAGGTTGTAGTGCCGCAGACTGTCCGAACTCAACATTTATCTCACCTGCTCTAAAGTTAATCGGAATAAGACACTCCGCTATATAAGGGGTCGAGTTATTTCGATGCGCGGGTATTGATAGTTCGAGGTCTCGGCATGATCAGTAGAAATGGCAAACAATGCGTCTGGTCCCACAATACGATTTCGTTCATTCGCCGTCAACGGGCGAATGTGTCCTCGTTCAATTGGGAGTCGTTAGTAAGATAAAGTCCATACATGCTACGCAAGTGCTCATCCAGTCGGCGTGATCGTTCGTCGTTAGCGTCCTGCACAAAATTAAGTAACTGTCTTCGTCCCATACATGCGTCTGAATGCTCACTGACTATGCTTACGGATTCCTCCGAATTTACTACTTGGTCTCCCTTCGACGGATTCATCCTCCGCTGTCTTAGGTTTCTTAAGTGGGCTATCCAAATTACCCGAGGGCATACAAGGCACCTCTTCGACGGATCCCAAAATATCGCTAGAAATACTGGACAAAGTGTCAGCGGACTCGCCTAAATTACCTGGGCGCATGCACGGCGACCCTTCGATAGGATCCTCCCCTGCACTATCATCCAATTGGACCAATCTCACCTCGCTCGCGTCCATCGACTCATTCTCATCGCTATCTTCTTCGGTGGCCTCATCCGTCTCATCCTCGCTGGTGGTATCATCGGTGTCCTCAGAGCGGATTGACAGGCGACTTGTTCGCAGGCTCAAAGCAATACCGTCGTCCGATGGGGTTCGAAGTGACTCACGTCTTCGACGCGTTTACCACACTCCTTCACGGTGCCTCTCTCGTACATCGGGGGTGGGTTCACGTCGGTACCAATCAGCGTTCGGATCTTCCCAATTCGCCCAAAACTCTTCGTCGCTCAACAGGCGTTCCTCATCGATTTTGCTATCGCTGGCTTCATCATACCTGTTATCAGAGTCATCAGGAGCGTAGGTTACTTCATACTCAGGCTTACCATCCCCTTCATCCTCAGAATCGCTAGGTATACGGGTAGTATTCTGACTTAGATTAGACACTCTCGCTTCGCTTAAATGATTCGCGTCGCTCGCTGTGGATCCACGTTGTTCAAATAGGAGTTCAACCGACTCCTTCGATTCACTACACTTATGACCAACAATATCATCACTTACATCAAGTTCATCACGCAAGTCATTGAAAAAACTTAGCTCAGCATGGGGAACGTTACTGCGCGCTTCAGCAACGGTTGGCGCCACGGAAGCCTCACAATGCGATGGGCGGTCTTTCTTTGCCACCCCGCCATCTACATCCCCGTATCTGGGCACACTCCGGGCAATACTTTCAGCCCCAACGATCATACCCGCTTCATTGGTGCAAATGGTCGCGAACCTGTTGCTACCTCTGCTTGGATGCGGGTGACAAATGCGGCCCCGGTCAGCATCAAGGTAGGACCCAATGACCGTGGTACCCCTTGCCAATGAGGTCGGAAAAGTCACCTCAAGTCCATCGGTGCTATAATTGGCCGGTTCAAAATAGCACTCAATTACATCAAGTTCACTTCCATCATTATCCGCCATAATTTCACTAAGACTGGAAGCGCGACCTAACCTAGGCAAATCAGCAAGTTCATACGACACACCATTCTCACGCTCACACAAGGGACGACCCGCTGCGGCGGTCCGACCCACATACTACATCATGCGACCTATAATTTAGAACGGAACTAAAGCTAGGCGACTCTGATGAGGCCTCTACATCGTCTGACCTAACCTCCATCGTTCCTGACCGTCCATTGGTCTCCAAAAGCTCCATGGGTGTCTCACACGACGACCCGAATCGATACATATCTTCCTGAGCCATATCAGTGTCAACAACATCATCCACACTCTTTCTCAGATGGCCAGCCACAGAGGAGGAAAATAATAAAAATGGCTCAAATACATCAACATCATCATCCACTTTCCTTCCAGTCATCTCCAAAGAGCTGGGGGTTCCGGAATTCCCCCTTGAGGTGATTCCCTGGGGACTACCGGCAATAAAACCATCACTTCTCCTAAATTCGCTAACCTATAATTTTCGACATAACCGTCTTCCGTTTCTTCACAACTCTCGATACTACCATTACTACCGTCCAATATAGTTAAAGTTTCGTTTGTTCGTTCCAGGCCTGCGCATGGCCGGACAGTTCGATTGATCGATCGGTCGCTCGCCTCGCGGTTCGCTCTCTAAGTCGCTCGCGGACATATATACAAGTGGATCGAAACCTGCGCTAGGCACATCCACACATGACATATACCATCCCTCTCCCAAATAACCCTCTTTTTGGTATTTTATATTTTCGGTGCTATATACAGTGCTAGTGCTTTCGTCCAAGTGCTGTTCATAGTCAGCGTCCCTTAAGCTCAACGTCCTATCTTCAGGATTGTCGATCGGCTGGAACGGACCACCACTCCGAGGAAGACGCGCGGCGTCAGCCCAAGGAGCGGTCGTAATCACATTCAGATGCCTCTCAACAAGTCCCTCCGTCATCTCAGAAAAGTCCATGTCATCGTCGTTCCGGTTCACCTCGTATCCATCGTCGTCATACTGTGGTTCGTCTGCAATTGCAATAGCATTCACGCGTCCAGTCGGGGCGCTATACCCTAACTTACCCTGGATCATGCCGAGTTCGCGACTGAGCACATCTAAACTATGGGTGGTGGCTGGGATAGGATCACGATTACATTTCGTTTGCGAAGCACTACAGTTTAGCTGGTATCGGCGGCGCTCTACTGCACCTCCGTTCCTATTTCCTCCATTTCCTGCATAGGGACAATTAGACTGCTGCTGAGAGCCTATACCGCGCTCGAACTGAGAACGTTCATTAGAGACTCTCAGGTATCCGTTAGTGTTATACATAGCGGGTTGTCGGTTAATTGCGTAGTCTCCATTTCCGCGAATATTATTAGCAAAACCTGGGGGTGGATGGTTAGACTGATATCCAGGTTGGTTCAAACTCTGACTATTTTCTCCATTATTCCATCCTGGATTATTTCGGTACCCAGCCCCGGTCTCGAAGCGACGAGGCGGAGGGGGTTGAGGGCCTCCACGGCCCATAGTATAGTTATCGTTTCGCGGGTAAGTTCCTCCGTAGTTCCTCGGTTGGTACTGCGTTGGCTCTCGGCGTACAGCGCTAGAAACATAAACTGATACAGGCTCGGCATTACGCGGCGCGTTGTTAGCGGCTGGCGGATACCGTGCGGGATGCGGGCAATCGCGCATAACATGTCCTGGTTCTACACAACGGTAGCAGGTAATTGGCGGCGGCAACGAGCGTGGCGGTAGCGCTGCGGCCACAGCGGGTACAAACGGCTGCGCGAGTGCGTTTAGCTGGTGCGTGTTCTCAGCTCTCTTATCAATTACGTCTAACAATCGATAAATCGTATCACTGTTACTAGTGTTTGCCTTGCGATGTTCCTCTATCATGGTCTGCAGTTGTGTGATCAGACCTTCACCTCCCTCCTCAAGGAGCGAGTTCACTGTTTTAGTGCGAGGTTTACTAGGGACCGCAGCGTCTGGGTCAGGGCAGGCAGCGTTGGCATCCTCATACCGCTTAGCAACAGCTGCCGTATCGCGAAACGTCTCGCACTCATGAATCTGGTTAAGGACTTGCCTGCGCACCTCAGGTCGCAAACCCCTCTGGAAAAACATACGAAGCATGGTATCCCGTTGCTCATCCTCCATATCGGGGAAGGCACGATCACACACCTTCTGCAGTTCTAAACCGTACATCGCGACTGGTTCATTTGCTCCTTGTTGCCTAGTGCAAAGTCCTGATAGTGATTTCTCAGGTTTACGAGAGGACGAGAACAGAAAGCGTAAATCAGCAACTAGTCCTAGGAAACTTTGGCGCTTTGCCGATGGAAGGCCCTCAAAAGCCTTCCTTGCCGGCCCACGCAAGAGAGCTGGTACACAAATCAGCTTTCGACGATCAGCTTTCGTCCCAACCATTGGCGTTAGCGAGATGATTTTACATACGAACCCAATCCTCAAAATCCTGACCTCCAGGTTTCCCGTCAAAGGTTGGCATGTCCCTCAACGGTATCATTGGAGGGCCGGTGGGTTGGGTAGATAAGTGATGTAAGATAGCATTCGTAGCATTCAGGTCCGAGCCGAGCAATTCGGCGGCCTCTCCACGACGCAAGTGTCCGGTGGGTCGATGTGGAGTAAACGTGAGCGGTCGCTCACCAGAGCCGGCGGTCGGTCGAGACCTAAAGCGTCCAGGGTCCTCCAGCGGACCGTCAGTGGCGCCGAAGAAGTCACTATTCTCCAAGTCCCCTTTGTGATTAACGTTAGAATCCATTTACGCAGTTACCGTTCCGCAAGATGTAGGTCAACAATGATTTAGTCTCGGTTAAGGAGTTTATCCGGCAAATTACTAACGGCGTGTCCAGGTACCACAAAAGAAGCTAGAACAACTAGTATTATCAATTATGTCGGCGGTCAGCTCTAGGATATCCTATACTCCCGTCACAAAAGATGTGTACACAAAAACTAATCACGCAAGCCCGTTACTAGGAGGAAACACAACGATCCCAATAAGCAAAACTATTATTTCCAAGAACAAATCAATGAACATACAAACTGAGCGTCGCAAAGATAACGAATAGTAGCGATAAAACAGAACACCAAAGGTCAAGTTAACAGACTAAGAATTTAAGCAAAAACTATTGCAAGCAGAGATTATAAAACAAAGTTAAAATGGTAATAAATTTACAATGTCCAACGCGATCTGTCCAATGTTTCTTCAGACGTGTCTTCAACGAGAGCCAATCTCGCAACGTGACAGCTAAATGTTCGGTTCCAAGGTATTCGCAACGCAATAATCCGTGTTGTCCCACCGAGCGTCCAAAGGAATACTGATGCAACGGGTAGGCACTACAAATACTGGGCGACTGTTCAATTAGTCGAGTGTAACGGCGACGTTGAAACCGCGTTTATGCGACTGTCAATAATTAATCGATAGCTCGAGTCGCAAGCAGGCGAATTTGTTAGACGAATAGTCCGTACCGTACAGAAATCCTGGAAGGTCGTCAATTCCGTTATGATCCAACAGTCACACGAATCCGGTAGGCAGGCGGTACCACGAACAAAATCGAGTCAGGTCGAACGGAATGTCGAAATTCAAGTATAACCAGAGTAAGTTCCACAGTACAACTGATAAGTCCGTAATATGTGTATATATTGATATCAGTTAATAAGATAATTAGTTAGTTGAGCACAGTACAAACAAGTAAACCTGAAATAGTGCCCGTCGGTCCAATATAGCGAAATGACGGCGTGCTCCGTGGGATCACGAACTACAGCATCGCGCAATACAATGAACAGTGCGGAAAGGCAAAGGCGTACCAGATTTGGTTGGCGGGCAAATGTACAATTACATGCAAGGATACAAGGTAAAATGAAGCAGAGAGCGTATGTATGTAAGCACAATTAGTAAAACACGAACATAGTCGCGTAAATAGCAATAGATTCTTCATGCGAGAGGTCTCGAAGGAGACTACAATTAAATTCATACAAAGTCATTTGGAAATTTTCCTAGAAAGTTTTACGAGCATCCACCGTTCACGGGACCCAGAATCTGTTAAGACGGCTCGCGGTGTGTGGGATGGACGAAAAATTAAACTCCCGACGTGGAGGTTGAACAAAACAGACGCCTCACGGCGCATAGGTTGAACGAGAAAATTTTAACTTACGACGTGGGGAGTGAATGAAAATTTGACGCCTCCGCGGAGTAGGGTTTGAACACAATTTTAAACTCACTACGTGGGGTTTAAATGAAAATTTACGCCTCACGGCGTAGCCCCCATACGATGTAATAACCGGTGACGCAGCTGCATGGCGCAACTTCCTAACACCATGCCCATACGACCCCGGCTATCGTAACCTCAATGGTGGACCATAGGTGTTGAAATTTTAATCCTATTCTTGGTCAGACCCAAGAAGCTACGCAGCTTAGCAGGCCGCAGGCGCGCTTCACGGGGTGTGTTCGGACCCCGCCCGAAGGGTTGCGCACGTGTCTAGTATTGGGTATGATTTCTGAGGTCCCCCAGGGAGGCTAGCACCGACACCTGCTCACAGGTCATGGAGCCTAGCCGCTATTCCCTATCTTAGACTCATTGGAAGTTGTTTAGTTCCCTTTGATTGTGATAGATGTTGGAATAAAATAGGAAAATGTCCTTAGAAATTTGTAGCTCAAGTAAATTTACCTAGTTAGGATCACGAGGTGCTCCGTGTTAGAGCATTGACCTATGTGGCCCCCACAGGATTCCGGCGAGCCCTGAGAGTTTAATGTCGGATTCTCAATGGCGTGGCCTGCTTTCTCAGTAAATTCTATCTCGACAGAAATATCCAAAAATCCCTAGTGAACTTTTCGGATAATCGCCAGGGACGAATTAATTTTGCCGGTTCTTTCCATGATTGGATTCCTTGGTTCCAGTAATAAATGAGGTAAATTTATTAGAAGACCATGCTCGTCAGGGCATGCGACATTCTCGCACACAAGCCATGGCGGGCAGTGCCTGCACGTCCGTGTGGACAAACCAGAAAAGTCCCTATCATCTCGGTAAGAAGTAAGGCGGTACGCGGTGTTTCAAGATACAAAGTTTATTTACAAAGATCAAAATTTATCAAGTGGACGAGTGTTCCTAAACAAAAACGGGGCGGGACGAGTAAAACGGATCGGGGAAGCCTAGTAGTACCTTGCTGTGGTCGCTGCAGTTCAACACAATAGGGGGACACGGGACGTTAAAAGGAAAACAGGGGAGGAGCGACCAGATATCCGACGAGTTGCGGACTAGGGGCGGTTATCCCTGCTTCGACTCAATGTTGGCGAACTAATCAGCTATGCGGCGCGATAAGCAGGGGCCCTAGTGTGCTTCGGAAATCGGTCCTTAATGTAGATCGCTCTGGGCGACGAATACTTAGGCGGCGCGGAGGGCAAAACGGTGGTCAGAACTGACTACAGGAGCTCGACAGCATCGCTGGAGCGCTACGTAGGGCGACGTCGACTCTAACGGTTAACAAGGGGCGCCTGAAAATTTATCCTCAAGATAAGCTCGCATTGGTGCCTATGCATAAATTCGTTCTATTGTGTTTGACGTCCTTACCTACCTAACAGTACGACTGACCGAACAACAAGCTAAAGAAGCCAAAAAGAAGGGGGAAATGGAATAATTCCTTGGATTTAGGCTGAAGGAATGTGGTCGTGGGGCTAAGAGGCCTGATGCGTCCTCCTAGGCAACTTATGAGGCCGCCTCCAGGGGCGGACTCATTTGTCTGGGTTCGATGCGATCGCGTCCGCCGGAATTTCGGTGGGACGGGAGGTTTTATAGATTGGAGGTACCTAGCCGAGGGCGAAACGGCCTTATCTCCTATTCTTGGGGTCGTTTTGAACAGTTGGGCCAAGGGCGACCAGCCCCGGACGCCTTTGCGTCTTCGGTTTTCCTCGTTCTTTTGTTGTTTCTTTGCCTCTCTCTATTCGATGCTTTTGTTATTACACTGCATTATTGCAGTGTCCTAACTGTACTGCAGTGCAGTCGACATATTACTGACCTCGTAGTCAGTGTTTTCATACGTCTCTGCAGCCGAGTGGTCAAGACCAACGACGCTGCAGCGGGCGTAATTTACCCGTGTAGAATCAAATCTCAGCGCGAGAATACCAAAAGAACCAACTGGGTATACGTAGTACATAGCCTAACGGGCACTCAGGATAAATAGTGAAATCTGGCTAAACTCAGCGATCGCCTCGCTCCAAAAAGAAAAAGGGGTTTTGCACTCGCCCGGTTTGAGGCCGAAATGGCCTGGGCGAGGAGGTAAGTTTTCTTTATTTTCAGGAAGTCCTAAAATTTTGTTTGACGGCGGGGACACGAAGTGTTTCTCCCGCAAAGGCGGTACCTGATGATGACGCAGGGGTAAGCTTCAAGGCTATTTCTTTTAGACAATGGTCTCGAGAGAAGACCATTGCGTAGTGCAATGGTGAACACTGGTAAACTTAGTTGTTTTAACCACGTAGTTATTTGGGTCCGAAACTGGTGTACCACCACAAAACGAAGCGTCATCGTCCCAGGTCGAGGTCGGCGAAATTTTGCTCAGCTGTGGGCTTGCTCCTCCAGCGCATTTTTGATCACACGGGGTCACGAGGGACACCTAAAGTTACTCCGGTCAGTCGTCACAGTGAAATTTGTGTTCTGGTGAGATGTCTACTAAATTTGTTGAAACGCCCTAGAATCGGTGTCAAACAATCAAACCGAGACAATCCTTAAGCAGCATTCTGCGTAAGCGGCAAACACCTTAACCTCAAGTGACAATACCTAGAATTTGATCCGTCTTTTGTGTTGCCAAATTTTCCTAACTCAAAAGAACAAACAAAATTTTGAAGGTTTCCTAAAACCCGACGGAGGCTAGTCCTCCATCCCTAATCTGCGCTTCTGTCCAAGCCCAAACACGGCATGGGCGTTGAACGACCGATTACGCTATAAATCTGTAAACCATAACAGCAAACCATTGAACAAGTCCCTATTTCTGTGGCGCGTACGTTCAAGAAAATTTTACCGTGGTCAGCTCAGGAATGTTCGACAACCCTAACTCAGGAACAGCAAGTCATGTAAAATCTGGACGAGAAACGTCCGTTTTAGTGTGCCCTACCTAAGACCACGGGGAATCATAATGACTTCGACTGTTTGTCCTACGCTCTGCAGCAATTCCGTGCAATCCCCAGACCGCCCAAAACGGGACTCGACGCAAGAAGGTTAGTCAAGTAATTTAGACAGCGTAGCCCATCAATGGGCAGGAGGGGTGCTCGATGCTCACCGTCAAATCACTCTACAGGGAGAAGATACGTGCTACTATCATGCAAACTTCACTCAGCGAATGTCCTGTCACTGTTACATGCTGGGAAACTAAACCTCATACGCTCGGCTTTCCTGACTTACAATAGTTGATCCGGGGCAGCAAATGCTAGTCCCCTTCCGCAAGGCCAAAGTGGTCCGAGCGGGCTCATTCGAGTGTCAAATCCAATCGTAAACGAAAAAAGGAAAACACTGGAAAGCATCGAACTGATAGTGAAAACAATAGAGAAAATGCGTCGGAGGGCTTATAAAGATATTAAGCTTATAATTGTTCCTAAAAAGTTTCAGAAGTTGGTATCGAACCCTCGTTACAGTGGCAGTACAATCTTTGACGGAAAATTTACTGGTGGTTTCAATGAAGAAACCAAGTGTTTGTTTATGCAAACCAATTTACGTGGGTTTTACAGTTCTGAGCTCTCGAAATGTTAATGTACGATTTCCACTACGAATATATCAAAGCAAGTATGATTGTCATCTGCTGTTTACCGATACCGACAGTCTTGTGCATGACATATACGCGGAGGATGTCTACGGTGACATGAAAGGAAGATATAGAATACTTTGACACCAGTGACTATTCACCCGATCACTTCCTATACTCTGCCAAAAACAAAAAGGTTTTGGGTAAAATGAAAGATGAGACTGCTGGGATTCCTATTGAGGAGTTTTGCGGATTGAAACCAAAATGTACTCGTTAAAATGCGGACGTGTTGAAAAAGAGAGCAAAAAGGTGTCAAAAAA